>JAJOZX010000194.1:1672500-1687500 GCA_023014485.1 Bathynomus jamesi
GACTCATTTACTTGAGGTAATGATCTCATCCAACCCGATTTTACTGTTTACCATACTTTATACGAAGTCCATTTGAGGTGTGGTTGTTCATGTCTATTATTAGGATAATTAATCCTTTGAACTGTACAAGACAAAGTTCATATTTTTCTAAAATTTAAATCTAAACAAATTACCCTAAGAAAAATGGAGAACACAAACTAGAAAGCGGTCCACTTGGTGGAGCCACGAGTGCCACTACAATACCTATATAGATGCAAGAACAAGAACGACAACTACAACAACAAGAACAAGAACGACAACTACAACAACAACAACTACAACAAGAACAACAACAACAACTACAGCTGACCCAAGTATCAGGAGTCGAACGCCCACTAAATTAATTTTCTTTTGTTCCTGTTACCTCTACTGAGGTCTAGAATATTAAATGGTAAATTAAAAAATACAAAAAATAACATTCATAACATTCCTGTACCTATATTGAAACTTGTTAAAGATAAGATATCTGTAACTTTGGCGAAAATTATTAATCAAAGTATTTCCAAAGGAATATTCCCATCAATGCTAAAAACTGGTTGTATAACACTCCTTTTTAAAGAGGGTGATCCTACACTAGCAACAAATTACAGGCCGGTATGTTCATTATCTGTGTTCAGCAAAGTTTTTGAAAAAATTGTAAAAAGTAGAATGCAGCGATATTTAGAATCCTACAGTTTATTATCTCCAAATCAATATGGCTTCCGTAATAATAAAACAACGGAAATGGCTCTTTTAAATCTTACGGAAAATGTAAATATAACTAAGGAGAACAAAGAAATAATGATATCAATATTTATGGATTTGAGTAAGGCGTTTGATGTAATAGACCATAATATTCTACTTAATAAATTATATTGTTACGACTTTAGAGGAGCAATCAGTGAGTGGTTTAAAAGTTATTTGTCCAATAGATATCATTTTGCATCAGTAAATAAGGTTTGCTCAACTAAAGCGCTTGTTAAACATGGTGTGCCACAGGGCTCAGTTCTGGGTCCACTGTTTTTTTTATTATATATAAATGACCCTCCACGTTCATCTGATATACTGAACTTCATAATGTTTGCAGATGATACAAATGTCTCTTTCTTGCAAAGATGTTAATACAGCTAAGAATATATTTCATTCAGAATTCATCAGTGTAATGAAATGGTTGATCACCAATAAACTCTTCCTAAATACCAGTAAAACAAATTTCATGATTTTTACTAATAAAAGAAATGTATATCTTGATGAACTTAATTATATCGCGAAAAAGATTTCAAGGAGCGTTGCTATAATGTTTAAACTTAGAAATGTTGTCCTAAACAAGTTTTATTGACTCTTTATCATACTCTTGTTCTTCCTTATATAACATACTGCACCCTTGTTTGGGGAAACTCCGCTAACAACGCATTAAATGGTATCTTTGTCATCCAAAAATGAGCAATAAGATTATTATCTGATGCTGATTTCCTTGATCACTCTCGTGCATTATTTAAAGAGCTAAACCTACTAAAGTTCAACGATATAACCAAAGTGGCACATTTTATGTTTATTTACGAGTGTAAGAACAAAATCATTAATTTGCAATGGGTAAATAGATATTTTGCAACTCATCAAGAAATCCACTCGTATCAGACCAGAAATAGATCAAGGCTTGTTATACCTCAATTTAGATTGTCTTCATCTCAAAAACTACCCATTTTCATTGGATTGAAACTATGGAATGACTTGCATGCCGATATAAAAAATATTATGAATGTAAATTTGTTTAAAACCAAGTTGAAATCCCGATAAATAATGGCATACTAACATAAATCTAGGATTAATGTCCACTAATATTGTTTAATATTGTCCATCAATATTGTTTAATATTGTAATACAAGTTTTAACTATTAATAATACTTATTTACTTATTTATTATTATTAATTAATAACAACTAGCTGCTTATTTTTAATAAGAGCCCAGTAAAGCCTAAAGCTTAAGGGCCAAATAAAATAAAATAAATAGTCGAGCTTCACAATTATTCATGTCATTGTAAATTGAAAAAAATTTATTTATTTTATTATTATTAATACAGGTTATTCTATTAAAAAAAAAAACCCCGAGCAACGGGCTCTCAATTATAGAAAGAGGTATAAAATAAAAATACAAAACGTAATTTTAATAAAATTAATAAATATGTTTCCATTATTATATATATATATATATATTTTTTTTTAAACATACATACATACATATTATATATTATATATATGAAATATATTTCAAAGGATATAAATTAGACTAAAAAATAAAGTTATAATTATTATTACAAACAGCCAAAAGAGAAGGTAATATTTGGCATCGAAGAGACTTCGATGAATTTGAAAGACTGATGATGAAGAAGGACTCATTTCTGAAAAAGAAAAAAATAACGAGAAGGAATAGAAAGAATGAAAATGAAATAAATGAAAAAGACGAGAAACACGAATAAAGTTAAAAAAAAAAAGGAAAAATAAAAAAGACTTACAATCTTATGAAATGAAATGCTATAAAATATCTTACATCAAGTTATGCAACCCAATTTGGTATTAATTATTATTATTATTGTATTAATATTATGCAATGCGGTTATGTGTTCTCGTTTACAAAAACCAATCGGTAACAAGAATATAAATAATGTCGATGCTAAAAATTCGATGCTAAAAATAAAGAATTGTTATTGGCTGATTAATCGTATTAGGTCTATATCACAGCTTCTTTATAGCGAATGGAATGAGTGTGTGTGGGATGTGATTAGCTCGAAGGACGCAATTACTTTGACTATTGGCTTTCAAGATCACTTTCAGAGGCGCTGTAATGAAGATTATTATCAGCACGAGGAGACAAACGGACGGACAGCCGCGGGTTCTCTTCTACCTTTTGGAAAACAAGGAGGGGACAGCTTCCTCTATTTAGGTATCCGAAATAGGAAGCGTTGGACATTAACGAGCTGTTATCGTTATCGGAGCCTTCGACAACACGCCTCTGAACGCGCGTCTCATCGGCGTTGGTCGGCTCTACAAAGGATTGGTGGTGGTGGGTGGTGGCGGCGGCTGTTAATGTTACAGTCTGTAGCGGAAAAGGTTAACGGGTGATGATAACAGGGGTATACTGCTCCGAAACGTTGGGTACAATCAGTCCCAGAAATTAGGTCGAGTTGGAGGGCATGGTTATCGGTTGATTCGGAAGTGAATGATGTAAAGACATCGTAAGGAAAGTTACTAAAATTCTTTGAATGTCTGAATGAACTGGATGGTTTTGGAATCCATAAAGGATCACTGTCGGAAGAGGTGGAGGAGGAGGTGGAGGTGGTGGCATAATATGGGCTATGGGAAGTATTACCATACGTGGTGCACGAGTCAAAGCAATTGAAAACACAATGGCAATTCTCTCTCATACCAAACTCTTCGCTTACGAGGACCTCTCGGTCATAGGAGTCAAAGGGTTGGTTAGGCGCGTGGTTATAATTGCTCGGCCAAACAGTGTGAAGACGGGAGAGCGAATGACACAAAGGCAGTGTTGAGTGACTTACTCTAGGTGGCCACGTACGTCGGTCTGGCAGGGCTCTGGGATGGGGGCTCGGGTGTCGGTTGTGATTACCTGGTTGGTCGGATCGTCCTCTGGAAACTGGAACCCCAACGCAGAAAGTACAGCCAGATGCCTCGAGCGCAGCCTCCGCTTTTTGACTCTCAATCCGCTCTTGTTGCTTCCGTTTCAGTTGCTTTAGGGACGTTGGCTTATGAGAAACGGTGCTGCCTAATTCCACTGAATACCGTGATACTCCAGCGGCGTCAGACGGAGGCAACAGTGGGTAATTGGGCGAAATTTTAATGGATAAGTCGTCGTTCTTAACGGAGTTCTGAGGCATCTCACACTGACACTCCTCCTTCGTATCTATCACGTATGGGTGGAGCAATGACCGTCTTGGAGGAATGGGAGGAGGTATGTTAGGAGCACGGTGGTCTTTTGTTCCCGCAACGCCAATGGCGGCATCTTCAATTTGGTGACTGGGAGGAGATTTAATTGGGGTGTCATACCAACAACCATGCTGTTGCTGCGTGGTCCTTGGTGCTTCAGCCGAGAAGTTTTCGCTTAATTTATCGGATGGAGGTAAATAGGAGAAATTATTGTTTTTTCTTTTCTTTTGAAAATTCATGGACGCCTGTTCTTCCTCTGACGTGACGACGCAAACGGCAGGGGACGCGTGGTACTCTCCCGAACTGCAAGAAGCGTCTCCAAAATCACTCTCGACCAATGGATTGTTTCGTACTTGAGCGCTGGGTACGTTGTATTTACCACAAAACTTAGGTTCAGTTCTGTTTTTGTTGAAATCTGACTGAATGTTGGAAGAGTAACTGGTTTTAAACAAATTGTTATTGAGTGTCTGATTACCGGAGTTCAAATAAATTTCATCTGTATCTTCCTCTTTAGGTTTAGTGAAAGAATTTGGTCCCAAATATTTAGCAGCTTTACGAAAGCTGTTTTTGAAGGCTGAAACTAGACTAATATCGCGTTTCTTCTTATCCTGCGAAACGGAATCATCGTACGGGTGGCAACTACTGGAGGAGTATGCTTCGTGTTGGTGGACTTTATCATCTACCGAAGGAGAGATGGGCAAGTATTCCTTCTTCTGAGTTTCAAAATAAGGATCCTGTTCTTCCGGTTCGTCATCGTCATCATCCTCGAAAATAAAAAATAAAGAATCCTTACGTCCGGGGCCACTGAAATCTTCCAAAGCGTCAAAATCGAGGGCAGTCATATCGGACTCCTTCTCACGCCAAAGATACCCAAAATGCGATTCTTCAGTCATCGAAAATTCGCTATAAAGGCGATATCCATCTTCTGCTTCTACTTCCTTTTCCTTCGAGGTTTGGACGTGGTACGTACGATATTCGTCTTCAACGCTGGTATCAAAACGCGCGTCTTCTTCGCTGCGTTCCATAAAAATGCTGGAGTCAGCGTCGCATTCTTTGAATTCTGTGGCCTTTTCCAATATTTCGTGAACGTCATCCGATTTTTGGGATGTAACCTTTACGTCCACAGAGAACTTACTTCCTCTCTTGTTTTTCATCAATTTCTGAAGATCCAAGGATCGGATACGTCTCTCTCCCGTTTTCTTTTTCTTAACCGGTTTTACGAAAAGCAAACCGATAGAATCCGTCGATGCATCGCGACTACTTCTTCGAAACTCGTTCTCCGAATCTTCATCGGAGAGAGACTCTTCCTTCTTCATTAGACTCAAATGTTTTGTTCTAAGAACATTTACCGGAGGGTAAACATCCGGTAACGAGAACGAACGCAAAACGTCGATATCATCTTGACGTAAACGAGGGACAGTAACGTCTTCATTATTACTTTTATTCGCGTCGATCGTCGTCGTGTCGACTGTTGAAAAATCTTCTCTCGACGAAATGCCTAACTCCCTCTCGAACTTCCTCAGTTTCTCTTCCAAACGACGCATCTCCACGTCCATACTCTCAAAGTCGTCGTCGCTTTCGTATCCAGATCGTCCTTCGTCGCTTTCGGGACGATTGACGGCCACGAGAGCCTGCCACGGCGGAGGCGGTGCTTCTTCGTCTTCCAGGGGTAAGAGATCCCTTCGAGCGACGGGGCCATGGGCGGAGCTCCATGATAGAGCGGACCCTGTGGAGGACGCGGAGGCTGAAGCGAGGAGGACATCACCGTCGGTAGGAGGTGACTCATCCTCTGATTTTGAAGAGGAGGAGAGCACCGCCTGACACGGAGGAGGACATTCGACGCCGATGGGGCCTTCGCCGCTAAGTTCACCTTCCTTAGGCGAAAGGAACTCTGCAAAGAGAGGCGACGCTTCATACATAAAAAGAAACATAAAATTCTAAACATACCCTACTGTTTTACATGTACGATACGGGGTTGTATGGGCACACACGTTCTCATGCTAAATAATGGTTATATATATATATATATATATATATATATATATATATATATATATATATATATATATATATATATATACACACACGCGAGTACTTAACATATTACAAGCATCGCATGAGTAATGAAGCAGTTTTAATGTACTTTGAAGTTCATTCACGTTTAACTCTATAATAACGAAATTATTACTATTATTATTAAAGTCCTGAATTACTATTTACATCACAGTTATTAAAGAAAGAATAATACGGCTGAAAAAGTAATTTCAGATGTTGGATGTAATAAAATTTTAAAGGAATTTAAAATTGTATGAATGCTGCATAAATTTCTGTATTAAATTTCATAACGTACGTGTGTGTGTGTGTGTGTGTGTGTGTGTGTGTGTGTGTGTGTGTGTGTGTGTGTGTGTGTTTTTCCTTGGTTACCGTAAGAAACTATGACAATCTTGAAGATACACATCGAGTAGTGTCTCCATACTTCCCCTTAGTGTTTTAGGCATATACTGTAATGTATATTGCGCTAGATCAGGTTCAGTTAAATTAATCAGTTTGAATATCTCCATCCACAAATGAAAACGTGAAAATGTCGCGCTTTTGTGAGGTATCCAAATATATGTATGCGCATTAACACTATTGAACGCTCAATCAAAATTTTATGTAGAGAAATATTTATTCGAAATACAATATTAATACTGTAGAGCACAGTATCAAATAACTGTCGTTCATATTAGTAGATCCATTAAACTTTATTCTGGATTACGAGTGAATGAACTAAACTCTCTCTAAATTCATACGACAACGGATACGCAAAATATTCTTTAACATTTTTTTACCTCATTTATTTCTATTAACGTACGAAACGACGTAATTAATCTATACGTTAACGAGAATAATTACAACAACGCGACATAAAACGAAAATTGTACTCGTTTTGAATTCATTTTATGACTTCTCTTAAAAAATCCAATTTAAGTTTTTTAAAAGTGGTCATAAATTCTATCGTTGAAATTCGTAATATTATACCGTTATAATCTAATACGTTAATAGAAGTCATTCGGAAATAGTTTCACCGCGTCGAAAGACCTCGTCATGTTAAGTGATAAATTATTTCTGGCGCACTACGGTACAGTATAAATTGTACGAGTTACGGGAAAAAGTTACATTCACATACCCGAGGCTGTTAGAAATACATTATTAATGTCATTATCATTATTAACGTCAATGACATCATTGTTGAAGTAATTTACATCATTATGATCATTTAAAGTCATTAATATCATTAGCATAATGTAGAACCTGAACCACGGGTTGCTATACTATATAATCTGGAGGAGGAGGAGAGGAGGAGGAGGAGGAGGAGGAGGAGGAGGAGGAGGACCTCCCATTCAACTACTCTTTAGACCCAATGTCGCTTAACTTCACCAATCGAAGGAAAGCGGTATCACGATATTGGTCATGACGTAGCCACATTATTAAAGACATGAACATTATCATCTCGCTCAAAGGGCTTAAAAATGAGGTTGCCACGGAAATATATATACTCGTATATATATAACCTTTGGTTAGCTTCAGCCCGAATTGTTCATTCTGACGAAAGTCAATATATATATATATATATATCGAAGGTTCTACACGCGCGTGCAACATTGAATTAAGATTCAAATTATACGTGAATCAGTTCAAAAAGTGGTGACGTCAAACTTCCCGTTTCTTACTCATAAATATCGAAACAATCTTTTTTAATCGATTGTACGCTTAACAAGTGGTTGAATGAACATATGTGGGTATATGGGTATGATTAATGGTTATGGCCGAACACGCATAATCTTTATTTCGGGGGACAAATCATGAACAATGTATGTAATACATTAGGAAATAATTTAACTATTAATAATAATTTAAATAATAATAATGATATTATTTTAAAGGTTCACTGCTGCATTTGATGCGTATTATTTAATAATAATAATAATGATTAATTAATTAATTACGAATTGCTTTTAATTATACAATGCAAAAATGTTCACTACTGGAACTAATTATTTTTCAGATTTATAACTGGTTTTTTTTTACCTACATAAATGTTTTAAATACGAAACTAAAATTTAACACAAAAAACTATTTAATAATTTAAGAATTTATGTATTTAATATATATATATATATTTATTTGGCTCACCTGTCTTGTGTTCCTTGAGAAGAGTCGGTTGGTTGTTGTCAAGCGGCTTCCCTTCGGCTGTTATCTTTACTGTTGTCGTTGTTGTTGTTGTTGCTGTTGCTACTGTTGTTTTAACTGTCGGTAATGAGGTGGAGGTGGGAGGGGAGAGGGGGAAAGAGAGGGACGCGGCGAGGGGAAAATTCGAGGTGGGAATGTTTTCTGCGATACTTCCATTATTCGCGGTGAAACTTGGAGGAGGAAGAGGAGGAGGAGGTTCCTCACGATGTTTGGGCTCCTTCCTCGCTTTGCCGAGGTACGAGGAAGTGCGCTCGTCGATAAAGTCTAAGACTTCTTCGACGACGAACTTTAAAGATTTCACGGGCTCGGGAAGCGACACTTCAACGAACGATGGTTGGTGGGTGTAGTAGTATTCTCGCGGTACGTCAACGTTCTCGTTGCCTTCCTTCGTTACCGATTCTTCTTCCGTTTCCGTTCGTTTGTGGTCGGTTGCGGTTTTCGCGTCGTCTGAATCGAATATTTCATACGACAATGCTCGAGTCACGTCGTGCGTCGTTCCTTTTTTTAACGCATCGTTTCCCTCTGACGCGATATCGGAAATACCGTCATCGATGACCTCCGACTCGACTTCATTCGAGTATTTTACCTTCGCGCGTTCTACCACTTCAACGTCGATCTTGGTCGAATCAGAGGGAGAATCTAAATCGCTTAATTCTAAGTCATTAATTCTCGTTAGTTTAAAAGCGTCGCATTCCTTTGCGCGAAAGGAACTTTCATCATTATTCGGCAACTTTTCCTCAACCGATTTCAAACCAAAATGTTCATTGGTTTCACTTATCACGACATTACTTTCTTTAAGTTCAACACCGATCGTAATCGCTTCTCCACTCGTCCACTTATTAAGCGGAGCAGACTCCAAAGACCAGCTTTCACTCGCATCTTCATTTACCTTTCGTACCTCCTCCTCCTCCTCCTCCTCCTCCTCCCCCAATACTCTGTCGGTAACTACGATCTTTCCTCGATCGAGAAATATCGACGAGAGTTCCTCGTTCTCTCTTTTTTCCAAGGGCGATCTATCACTGATAATACATCGCAATCGCTCTTCTTCTTCTTCTTCTTCACTCTGGAGTCGGGCCGCTTGTTCTTGGTGTTTCTGCTTTATAAGAGGAAACAAGATATCCATTTTGAAAATGGGCGTGACGATAGTTTTTGTGAAATCGCTGATTTTATCGTAATTGAGAAAAGTCTCTTCTTTCTTTTGGTTCGTTTCCGTTTGTTCTGTTAGTGTTGTTTCTGTTTTTGTTTCTGTTTCTGTTGTTGTTTCTGTTTCTGTTTCTGTTGTTGTTGTTGTTTCGAGAAGTTTAATATCTTGGTCTTTTACACTAGCTAATTTTAGGGAATCTTTGCTTAAATTAAGAGGCGCGATTAACGTTTCCGTTTCTTTTGTCGCTTCTTTCGTTTCTTTATTCACACTTCCTTTTAATTTAATTTCGTCTTTTTCTTCCGTTAATTTAACGTTAAATGAATGCGAATTTCGAAGTTTCGAAGGTCGAGGACAGGTACTGACGTTAACCGGAATTTCTTTCCTTATATTACTATCACAACTCACGATTCCGGTATCCGTAAAACCGGACGGAAAATTAACGGCTTCAATCCTTTCCGGTTTCGTTGATGAATGACCGACTACGATATTTGTATTTGCATCGGAAACGGCCGTTAATTGCGTATATGGAGTTTCTTCCTTGTTCTCTCTCCTTTCTTCGTTTTCATAATTTTCGAAAAAGAAAGAACTCAAAGGGGTCTTCCTTCTCCCGAACTCCATTCGCCCCGTGGACATCGATCGTGCCTTTGGATAAGCCTCTTTCTGGAGCGAAGGCGGCGGCGGTTGCACTTGACCGACGGAGGAAAGTCGATGACGCGAAAACTTCGGTCCTTCGACAGGCGGCGTTGAGAACTCTCCCGGTGGGGCGGTCCTCCTCTTTACCTCTAACAATCTCCCTTGACAAATAATGTCTAAAGGAAATTTCGTACTGTAAGTATGGCGAGTCGGCTGGGTTTCTCCTCCTAGCTGTCTTGCCACGTCCATCGTTCTGCTTCTAAGCGTCATACCCCAACTAACTGTGGTCTCCGCTGGAGAGACAGATTCTACCGATTTATCTTTATTAAATTCAACAATAGGATTTTTAGTGTTGGGTGTGAAGTCGGAATTTGAAAGATGGTCAGCCTTTGGTGATGTAAGAACAGATGAACCGCCCGGTCTCTCTATATCATTTTGACTTAAATTTGCACCAATTCCACTCGAAGAAATGTTTGCATCAATCAAATCTTTGAACGCGAGGGAATCACGCTGATTTTGGAGGGAGGTCACTGGCAAAACAGGCATATCAGCTGATGAGGGAGTGACAGTCGTAAGGGAGTGATCTGATGTTAAGGAACAAGAAATAGGTTTGTGTACCGAATCTTGAAGGGAATACTTTGAACTGAAAGAAAGAAAAGAAGAAAAAGAAGTCGCAGGTGCTGAAGTAGTCACGGATGTAGTTGATAGTGAAGAAGTAACTACAGATGTAGATGGTAAAGACGGTGCAAAAGTAGTGGGATGCAGAAGTGATATTTGAAACGAACAAGGCTCAGCGGAAGAGGCTGTGAATGAAGGGATATTTTGCGAAGGGGAAGAAAGCGAGTTTGAACTTGGTGGTACAAAACTTGAAGTAGGTGCACAGGTGGATAACGTGGAAGTAGGCGAGGATGTAGTACAAGAAATGGAAGAAGGCCTAACAAATGGTGATACATGCGAAGAAAAAGAAGAAGTAACCGAAGACTTAAGGGGTTGGAAAGAGTAGAGAGGATGAGGCGACGAAGACGGAACCGATGACATAGAAGACAACGGACTGGCTGAGAAACTGGAAGAACAAGAGGTACTGACGGATGGATACAAAACGGGGGATGTTTCAGAAGGTTTAATGGGTAACGAAGCACCTAATTTAAACTGAGAAGATGAAGTGGTACAAGATGCTCCCGCACAAGTGAATGGTGGTTTGTGTCTTGCCGTCGAAAAATTTGCATTTGTTGCATTGAGATGAGAAACTATTGTATTTACGGCAATAGCATTCTTCAAACTGGGCACTACGGGTAAATCAGAAGTCCTGCTTAACGACGGTGGATGAACGAATTCATTTTTAGTATCTGAACGGAAGTGCGCACCGTATTCAGAAGGTAAAGTATTCGAGGAAAGATTATCTGAACATGAAGCCGCCGAAACGCGAGTATTTTTACCGTTTGGCTGGGAACGTACAGCAGGACCTTCCTCCCCCTTCAGAACATTAATCCGAGCGGAGAGTTTCTCGGGACACAACGATTGCCGAACAACCGAGGAAATAAAGGCCGCTGCTTTCGTCACATCGGACGCGTCATCCTCCAAAGGACTGGTCATGCCTTTAAAGCTCGACAGATTGGTAGAACTACCGCAAGTGGAACCATTCAAGGAATTACTCCTCTCCGGAGTCAATGTGCCTTCTTGCTTCTCCCTTTTATATGGTTTAATTTTGGTTTCCGACTTTGACCTGAGGACGGAAGGAGGTGGCGACTTCAAGTTTTGGGGAGAAAGTTCTTCCGAAGGATTTTGAGGTTTCGGCTCATCTCCATTATTTTGAGACTGAAAAGAAACTTTACACACCTTCAAAGGATTCGCTACATTGACATTATCTTTAATGTAACTTTCCTTATCATTCACAGGAATGAAAGAGTCAACAACGCGATACATTTCCACATCGCACGCAGCAGAATTTCTGTGCCCTTCATGAAAAGATTCGGTTTTCTTAGGTCTAAGTGTAACGCTTGAAGTGATACTCGTTCTTAAATCTTCGTCGGATTTACTTAAATTCTTCGAAGCGAATAATGGCACTAAACTTCTCACTCTACTATTTGCGGTTGGAACGATGCTAAATCCATAAAGTTTACTCGCGAAATTCGGTCTGCCTAATGAATCTTCATCTTTTTTAGAATCGGAAAATTTGGCCATTTTGTCACTAAGCAAAACAGCCGGACATCCATCATAACACACGCCCAATCTCCAGTACTTCCCACTCGTCGCTAAACACAAAATCAAATTCGAACTGCGCGTTTCCTCAGTGAAATGTCCCTCGTTTGAGGTTAATTTTAATAAAGGAAAATTCCATAGCTTAGGACCAACGGAAAACTGTACATGTCCTACCGAGTCTTTAAGGAGACACTCGAGAAAGTATGTCTCCTCTACTAAACCAAAATCGTCACTGACCACAAAGCCTGAATCCGTGCCAAAAGTTTTAGACCTCTGGCACTCGTTCTTCTTTATATTCGATGTTATATTAACGTTAATTTCATTATTCGCGAGCGCCACCGAAGAAAAAGGAGTCACTTTTGCTATAGAATACGGCGAGGATGGAGCAAAATTTCTATTTAAATTGCGTAATCGAAAATCACTCCCTCGGTTAGAAAAAGTATCACTCGCACTTTGCACAGAACACGAATTCGACCAATGATTTCCCCGATCTAAAGAACGCACTGGTGACCTCATTTCTTCCTCTTCGGAGCCCTCGTCCGTGACAAAGACGGGAGATGCGCGATACAAATTAGGCCACCCTTTTAACTGTCCGCGATCGTTTGAAACTGGTCCGGCGGCGAAAGATTCGCATTCATCAGTTTTTAATAAATCTTTCAAGTGTTCCTGAATTTCAATGAAAGTATCCGAAAGAACATTTGAAATTGGTAAAGTCCTTAAATTCACATCCACGCCCGGATAGGAAAATTCTGTCTCGCAGACGGATGCGTCAGTCTGAAAATATTTTGAAGGCATTCCTTCGCTGCTAATAGCGGACTTTTCTCTGTCGTCCGCTTTAGTGATTCGTGAATTAGGTTTAAACTCATTCCCACTCGCGTCCTTCCGCGCGTAACTGTCAGACAGAGAACCACTTTGCATTTTCACGACCTTTAAAACGGCTTTCCTTCCAGGCGTGTCATCACCGAATTCATATGAACTATAATCAACATCACATTTAATGCTGTCTGAATTCAAAGCATCCACACGCTCCGATTGGCATTCCTCGTGAACATATTCACATGACACATCACTGACAGTATCTGTCACCACCTGCCCCTCTTCACGAGCTCCGTACACAAAGTTTCCCACCTTTAATCCACTTGGCAAAAATGCATCATTATTTTGAACGCCTCGCAGCGGCAAGCGAGAGATCTGACGAGTCGCACGGAGTCGTTTGGCACTAACTGTCGTGGCATTGGGCACTGCCAAGGGGAATGAATAGCTCATACATCCCTCGGTTATTATCTCTCCCTCGCAGCTGTTGGGGTAGAATAAACATTTTGTTTCTTTACTCTGCTCGGTCGAGAGAAATATTTCTTGAGGTAATTTAAACGCGTTTGTGATTTGCAATCCTCGTGTATCATCATTGACTTCAATTTGCCAAGTTCCTTCCGACGAAGCATTTGCACAAGTGTCCGAAACATTTTCTCCAATTTTTGAGTCTAAATTTTGCGACATTCGCCATTCAGCTTGGAGCGCGTGACACGGCTTCATATCCGATGAATCTGAGTCACTCATTACCTTCGTATTTACCTGCGAATCGGTGCCAACGGCAACTTCTTCGGTTGAGCTATCACTGGGAGTTTTCCACTGCCAAAGTATAGGGACTTCCGCACTTTCCATCTTAAGAGCATCTAAAACGACGTCTCTGCCTCCTTGCATCAAACTTTCGTCGAACAGATTATTAACAGAGTTACACGAATGAAACCTCACTGGAGAAGACCCTTCTGATCTGTCTAAAATATTTTCTAAAACGTTCTCGCAACTATTAAAACTCGACGAAGAGCTAATAAGCGAAACGTTGGAACCACCACTCTCAGAGCCGCAATAAAGAAGGGGGAAAGATTCTCCTCCTACTTTACAAAATACTTGTGCTGAACAATCAGTCAAGCTCTCCTCGAGATCATCTTTGCTAACAGCGTCCTCCGCTGCTGACCCCTTCGATCCTTCACTAGGGGGTTTCTCAGAGGATTCTCCTCCTCCTCCTCTTCTTTCCGCCATCCCTCCGGATAAACCTCGCCTCGAAAACTGATCGGAAGAAGGAATAGAGGAATTAAGGAGCAACTGGCATGAAGAAATTAGTTCATCTGATGTCCAACGTTTCGCCTCCCCTTGTACCTCCTTCCCTTCGTCAGTGCACAAAATGTTTACCTCGGTGAGGCGGCTTTCAAAGTCATCGTAAAGGTGTGAAAAATCTTCCATTTTCAGTCACGTATAAGGGACGTAAATGCAAAAAAATGACCCGATGGATTTCAGGATATTCATGAAAGATCAGTCAAACGTTGCGAATTAGTACACTTTAAAGAACTAAACACAATAACTTCTATTAGAACTAATGGAATACTTCAAGTGCGGAATACTTGCACTAAATTTCTATAATATTCTTACGAACACAACCTTCAGTCACTCGGAGGAGTTCGCAGACTACTACAAAAAAAAACTCCCTTTCGAGCGTGCTTAACGCAAATAGCGCCCGAAAAAGGGGATACGAGAGCGAGGGAAGTCGATCTTGGCACTGCAGTGCCGCGATGAATAAAATAGCTGCTCAACGTCGCATCCCGTTAATAAGGCGGAAATAAACACAGTGCAAGCAACATTTCTATTACTTCAAACGGATGTACAAGGCTCGGTTCTAAAGCGTAAATAGCGCCGCCAAGCCGCCAATATAAATACTAAAAACTGAACACGGGCACTTCTCTTTGAAGTTCAAGGAACTACACTTTTCACTAAATAAAAACTATATTCGGTTACGCAGATACTAAACATTAAATAAATTAAAATATTAAAAAAAA
>JAJOZX010000194.1:1692500-1777500 GCA_023014485.1 Bathynomus jamesi
AGAAAGCTAAAATATGCGACTACGATAAGGGCGTCTTCATTGAACGATAAGGATGGTGAGATATTGTGGTTACTCGTTACTCCAAAGCAAAACAGTAGAGATATTTTAACGCCAAAGATAAATAATTTGAAGAACGGCAAATGACGATCGGTTATTAAATAAGGGGGAAAAACCATAAAAACGTTGAAAAGAATGAAAAATTAAAATGGTATATCACAGTCACTCGGTTTGGAAAAATAGAGAAGCGAAAAGTATATTTAGAGAGGGTTGACAAAAGTAGACAGACACCATAGAGTTTGATTTGATAATAAAAATCGATAAATAATAAGAGTTAGTTAGGAAGTCAACCTATTTAAAATTGTGTTGCTTTCCCCTTTTCATTATTAAAGGCGACACGTGTTCGCATTGATGATCTTTGACATATGGTTCTTGAGGACAATCATCGTGGTGTCTATCTACTCTCGTCAACCGTCCGTATAGAAACAAAACGTTTGGATAACGTTACAACGTGGAATTCGAAATGAATACGTGAACTGTTCTCTAATTTACCCAAATTGCGGCGTCTCGAAGAAACAGGACACGAAAAGGGACAACCAACGAAGTGATAAATTGCCCACCGACTGAAGGACACTCGCTCGACTAACTCGATAATCTCGCGAAACAATTACGCGAAACCCACCAGTGTCACAGCAGTGAACACGCGCCCTCCAAATACGTACGAGCCGTATATAGCGTTTATCGGTTGAAAAGAATGTAAACATATAATAATAATCCTCTCGGTGGTAAGTTACGACGTTCAAAGGCGGGTAAAGATCATCTAAAAAGGAGTGGCTTAAAAGGATAGTTTTGCTAAACAACGTTCGCGAGACAGCCATCATTACCCTCCTATTCCGTGATGTAAACGCTCGACTCGTTCTTTTTCATTCATAATATTCATTAAATGAGGAGTGTGGTGACTCGCAAACAAACACCACCCCTAAATACGGAATTCGTGGTGTATACAAAAGAGGGTTTGTATTAGCGTCGCCTTGCTGTACGAGTATGCCCGTAGTGTAACAGACTAAGTGCCCCTCGAACAATCTACGGCTTACTACGTTCTCCCTACAATTTTTACCTACCTTTTCACCACCCATATTTTCGCCTGCTCGGACTCGCAGCTTCGGAAAAAAGTTCGCCTACCAACAAAATTTCTAAATTTATTTTATTGTCACGAAAAAGAATTAAATAGTCAGAGAAAGAGAATATTACCAATTAGTAATTTTGTATGCTTTTTTTATAAATTATGTTCGTAAGGTAACGTTTTTACGAAACTGTACTTTTCTCCCTATATTTATACTCGCCTTTTTGACTTTTGCAGCGTAGAAAGACTCCCTTATTTCAAGAGTGTCAGAGAAGTCCAACTATTTGCACGCGTCCCACGAGTCGATGACTCGAACTCATGGCTGAACGGTATCATCACTCGATACGGCAGTAAAACACTAACTCCTATCCTAAGCATCCTTTCATTATGCAATACCCTCCATCCAAGTAGCCCCCACCCACCCAACGAGAACAAAAAACACTCCTCCTTCGCTCACGTTTTATGCTCTCTTATAATTAAAAAGCCGCACCGAATGAGCGTTCTCTTCGTTATAAAAACGAACGAATCGGCTCACAGACCAACCTTTCCTATTATTATTTTAACCTTTTTCGAATACCCGCATGCGGGAAAAGCATCCCACTCACTATCCCCCATCAGACAAAATCATTTCACTTTATTTGCTTTGAAGGGGGTAGGATACCCTCTTTACAAAGAGAACTGCTGCCGTTTTACCATATTTTATATATAATATATAGTATAACCTTTGGTTAGCTTCCGCCCGAATTGTTCATTCTGACGAAGGTCAAGCTTTTCACTCCACCTTAGACCTACAGTTTAACGTGGAATCCGAACCACGCCCCATCAGCAGCCCAGCGTCTCAACCACTAGGCCACCTAGGGTACCCATTTATCTACCAACCACTTTCTTCATTGTGTGGAAGGATGAACAGCTGGGTTTTGCTGCGCGCCGGCTGCCGTCGGGTCTCGAACACGGGGCCGATGGATCGTAGTCAGCGACGCAACACACCACCAAGGCGCCGATATATATATATATATATATATATATATATATATTCTCTCCCTCCCTCTTTCACACACACACACACACACACATATATATATATATATATATATATATATATATATATATCTGTAATGGCGTGCGGTGGACGTCTACAGGATAAGCGGTATTGCGTGCGAGCACACTCAGCACACGCACTATATGTACATATTATACAGGGTGTCCCAAAAAGAGTGACCCTAAACGAAATATTAATAACTTTTTTATTAAAGGTGCTAGAAGTAAATACTAAAAAATAAAATAACAAGCGAAGGTGTAAGTTTTATTCCCATGCACTAGTAAACCTCTACATGTTTTCCATCATTTACTATAACCAATCTAATTCTATGTTCAAATTCTTCAATGGCACGCTCCAGTACAGATGGGGAGATGGATGTGATAGTTTCCTGAATACGCTGTTTCAATTCCACAATGTTTCTCGGTTTGCTATGGTAAACTTTAGACTTAACATAACCCCCAAAGATAAAAATCTAAAGGTGTTAAATCGGGGGAGCGAGCGAGCCATTTCATTGGTCCTCCTCTACCAATCCATCGTCTTGGGAAAGTCTCGTTTAGAAATTCTTGAACGATAGTGAGGCGGGGCTCCGTCTTGTTGAAAGATTATGGTTTGAAATGATTCAGGAGTTTCTTTTAGTAGTGGCACAAAGAAATCTTTTAACATCTTTAAGTACGAGGCACCTGTAACAGTCCGTTCTTCAAATAAATACGGACCATAAAAATTCGAGAACTTGACATTCCACACCAAACATTCACTTTGGGCGAATCACGTTCATGTTCAAAGGTCTCACGTGGATTTTCTGGTCCCCAAATTCTACAATTGTGGCGGTTAAGTTTTCCAGATGTATGAAACGTTGCCTCGTCAGTGAAGATGACGTTTTTCAGGAAATTTGAGTCTGAATCAATGAACTCGATTAGTTCCTGGCAAGTAGCAATTCTTACTGCGTAATCTTCTTTAAAAAGTTGATGATGCACTTGCAATTTGTAACATTTTAATTTCAGATTTTTGTGAAGGATTCTGTGAACCGACGATCGTGGGGATGTTTAACTCAACTGAAACTCTCCTTATTGACGTTTTTGGATTTGTGTGAAATGCTTCCATAACAGCTCGCGACCTTTCTAGAGACTTACTCGGGCGTCCACAACTCTTTCTCTTAAGGACGGATCCAGTCTCTTCAAACGTTTTCACCCATCTTTTTATGCTCTTCTTTCCTGGTGCCTGTTTATTGTGTTTAACTTGAAATCTTCTTTGTGCTGTGATGATTGATTTACTTTCGTAAACATACCTGACTAGTTCAGCTTTTTCTTGTGGTGTCGTCATCTGAGGGTGGGTGAAATTCTGTACAGTTTGTATCATAAGATGTTTTTTGGCCGCCAACTTGCTAGAACGAGCGAGTGAGTAAGTGAGGGATTAGACTAGGTCTGGAACGAGCAAGTGAATGATCTAGTCTGGTCCGTAGGATTCGCCGTCACAAGGCCTTTGGTTAGACTAGGCCACCCTTCATGACAAATGATTTCTTTTATGAGAAAATTTTGTAGAATTTTTTTTTAACATTTTAAAGTAACGATATGTTTTTGATAATAATTACGTATACAGTATAAAAACTTACATCTTCACTTGTTATTTTAGTTTTTAGTGTTTACTTCTAGCACCTTTAATAAAAAAGTTATTAATATTTCTTTTAGGGTCACACTTCCTGGGACACCCTGTATAATTATAGTAGCTAATGATAAACTTCATACCTGGCTAGTGGGTATGTACTGTAGACTATTCTGAAAAATATGGTACTCTTTAATATCTTTAATAAGATTTTTATTAGTGTAGGCGGCGCTTACGTAGCTTACCCTGAATGCACGGCACATCATATATATATATATATATATATATAAAATTATATATGATAATGTTTAGTGGTAGGAGACAAATCCCATAAAAAGTACGGTTCCGGTATCCATTAAGGTAATCAACGCTGCAACTAATTAAGGAATAAATTTAAAAAACCAAAGGACTACAGTAATAAAGAAATAATAATACACAAAACGAAGCGAGAAATAATAAAATTCCTAACAGCAGCTTCCCAAGGTGGTAAACTTTGGTTAACCTTGGATTTTGCTTCTACCCGAATTGTTCATTCTGGCAAAGGTCAAGCTTGTCACTCCATCTTGGACCTACAGTTTAACGTGGAATCCGAACACGCCCCACCAGTAGCTCAGCGTCTTAACCACTAGGCTACCCAAGGTACCCATTTATCTACCAACCAATTTTTTTTTAATGTGTGGAATGACGAACAGCCGGGTTTTGTTGCGCACTGCCCGCCGTCACCGGGTCGCGATCTCGGGGCCGATGGATTCGTAGTCAGCTACGCTAACCACTACACTACCGAAGCGCGACTAACAAAAAAAATAAAATAAATACAATCAAAAGTAAATGCAATGGAAAAGCTATATTGCGGGACTTAAGTCGAGCTTTGGACAAAATTTCATACCGAGATTGCCACAGTCAAGAACACATAAACCAGGAATGATGAATAGCTAGGACAATTGTAAGACTTTTTAACTTTTCGCATCGAGCTGCACTGAGCACGTCTTGTTACCTCGGGGACAGGGAGGCTCGAAACGTTGCGGTTAGCGAACATTAGGGAGGCTGAGTATCTTGGAGGTAACTTACGCAGCAGTCTAAAGGATATGTTGTAAAGCAAATAGAGGGTTCTGCAGAACTCTTCTTTATAATTAACCCAGAGTAGCTGCCCATAAATATTAGTGCAGAAAGAATGAAAAAGCGTCTTTAGCTTCGCTTGTACACAATTTGAAGGTCCTTTTAATCAGGTTTGTGTTAGTACAATAACTTTGATATTGGTTTCTTATGTCTGAGTCACACTCAAGGAGTTGGTGATAATTTGACCGATATATATATATATATATATATATATATAATATATATATATATATATATATATATAGGGGCCTATATATTTATAATCTTCATTCAAATGTTACATTTCCTTTCCTTGTACAGTATTTTAAGAACTAAACAAAATAGAGAAAACAATAATATGTCCGAGTATATTAAGGAAGCCTTTACCCGACTGATAATTACATCACAAAAAAAAAAAAATAGTCTTCACAGTGTCAGATTATTACTATCTATCACGTGTGCAGTACTTACAGTCTGTCAGTTCCTTTCAGTTTTAAGTCTCCTATAAAAAAAATTTGTAGGATTTACGAAATTAAATCTTTTTTTTTTATTTAAATGTTCAAAATACAACATTCAATGTCCTGGTTTAAGTTTCTTTTACGTTTTTAAGTACACTATAAAAATTTATAAAACTCTCGTAATTATATCTATAATATAATCCTAATTATCTAATTATTATTACGGGTAATAATTATACCGAACGAGTAGATTTCGTCTCGTAAAGGGCGCGCGCGCTCACCGAAGGCAGTTTACGACTGTATACACCATCTTCATTTAATAATAATAATAATAATTTAATAATGAAATTATATTCAACTTCTTAAACCATGTACGTAACTCGTGAGTAAATAAAGTGAACATCGCGTACCGTAGTACTTCGCAACATTTAAAACTTAACCGATTAAGCTCAAAAGAACGAGTCCATTACGCGTTCCCCACACTTCAAAATTTTAATATTATACAATGATAATTATTTAACTGACATTGCAAAATTCTATAAATGTTTAGTGAAAGTTAATAAAGATAACGTTTTACGTACTCCAGTGAAGACTACTTTCTATAGCAGACTTAATCCGTAAACATCGTGTCCAAGAAGTTATTAGGCTGCGAGCTCGTCTTACTCTCGACTCTGAATGAGTGTACGGCGGAGCGGTGCTTTATGTAGGAAATAGTGAACCCTTTCTTCAAACTCAAACATAATCTGTTTACATATAACTTTAACGGTGATTTATAATATATATATATATATATATATATATATATATATATATATATATATATATATATATATATATATAGGGTGTCCCATAAGTCCGTCATCATAGGAGAAATTCATATTTTTCTATTTCTACAAACCATAATTCATATTTTTCTCTTTCTACAGGCCATAATGTCTGTGAGCAAGGAAGAACGAATCAGGATAATTCTACTCATAGGAAATCGGAGTCAGAGAGAGGCCACTGCTGAATTTAACAGACTGCATCCAGACCGCGAGCCAATAACACAGAGTTGTGTTAGCAGACTCGTTGCAAAGTTTAAGGAAACAGGATCCATAGAAGATAAACCACGCAGTGGACCTTCAAGGACGTCCACTGACGATGATACAGCGACTGCTATCCTGGCTCATTTTAACAGAAGTCCCAATAAGTCTCTTCGGCGATTGTCCGCCGAGACAGGAGTGTCGAAAAGTAGCATCCATCGCATTCTTCAGGCTCACAAATGGCATCCATATAAACTTCAGATCCTACAGAAATTAAGCGATGATGATCCCGACCGGCGGATGGAATTTTGTGAATGGGCTACGGAACAATACATATTGAGCACGTTCTGTAAATAAAAACTTTTGTTTTGCCTTTTTTTATTATTTTTCCTATGATGCCGGACTTATGGGACACCCTGTATATTAGGGTGGATCGATTTTACATTTTTTTCGATTTCCATATTCTAATAGAGACAAAAACTTGCGCATGCATGCGAAAATAGCCTCTGCAAAATCTTAGCTTAATAGGTAATCATCTTCTGCCCCCGGCAGAGCGATGAAAATCATATTTTGGTAGTCAAAAACATATTTTTAAACCCTAGCCTAGAGTCATAAAATTTTGCGTGTGTGTTATTTCATGCCTAAGCAACGATATAAATGCTATGGGAAATATATAAATGCATTATTTAAGACAAAGAGCCGATCTGAAAATTTGTATATTATGCATATTTTCAGATCGGCTCTTTGTCTTAAATAATGCATTTATATATTTCCCATAGCATTTATATCGTTGCTTAGGCATGAAATAACACACGCAAAATTTTATGACTCTAGGCTAGGGTTTAAAAATACGTTTTGACTACTAAAATATGATTTTCATCGCTCTGCCGGGGGCAGAAGATGATTACCTATTAAGCTAAGATTTTGCAGAGGCTATTTTCTCATGCATGCGCAAGTTTTTGTCTCTATTAGAATATGGAAATCGACAAAAATGTAAAATCGATCCACCCTACTGTATATATATATATATATGGTCTTTTTCCACTTCGACTGTCCCCTCCACCCTTTCTTTTTCCTCTGTCTTTCCTCTCACTTTTTCTTTGTTTTTCCGCTGAGATATGCCCTTTAAATAGAGGCGAATCGGTTCTTCCCGAACTAAAAAAAAAAAAAAAAAAAAATATATATATATATATAATATATATATATTGGGTGAGTAAAAAACCCTGCCTCAAAAAACAACTATGCAATAAATGCCTTTGATGCAGGACTTTTGACTCACCTTGTATACATACACGCACGCCCGCGCACTATATATATATATATATATTATATATATAATTATATATAATATATATTATATAATTATATATATATATATATCTATATATATATATATACACCGGGTGTCCGAGAATTATCTGTACAATTTTTGGCTGTTATTAAAAGTCAACCATGAAGTGTAGAAATTCCAGTGTTGTCCCATTTTACAGAGAAACTCATTAAGTTTTTGCTGATAACAAGTTTTGACAAGTTTTTCTTTTTTGTACGCGGGTGACAGACATTGATGATTTAAAAGCAAGAATCACAGCTGCTATTGAGCGAATTGATGTGGATATGCTGCAGCGTACATGGCAACATTTGGATTATCGATTGGATGTTTTTGCGAATCACTGATGGTGCATATATCGAATGTTTTTAACAACGTTACTTTAATAAAAGAAACTTTTGAAAATACAGATTCTAAATAATCTTGTTTAAGAATTTTACGTGTGTTATCAAGAATTTTATTAAAAGATGAAATTGTACAGATAATGTTCGGACACACTGGAATTTCTAAAAAACTTGTCAAAACTTGGTATCGAAAAAACTTAATGAGATTCTCTGTAAAATGGGACAACACTGGAATTTCTACACTTCATGGTTGACTTTTAATAACAGCCAAAACTTGTACAGATAATTCTCGGACACCCTGTATATATACAGGTCGTCCGATAAGTGAGTGGCGATTCGGGAACAATTTATAAATAAAAGATAAAGGATAATAAAAATTTTATTAGAAGGAATTTTATTATTAGTAAACTTACAATTAATTCGATAATTAAATCAACCTGATCGCCATTTACACGAACAGCAAGCTGTATGCGTCTCCATGTCCTGTCTGACATTTTTTGTAAAAGTTCTTTATCCTCATTGATGTCACTTAACATAACTTCTGCGATTTTTGTCAGATCAGATTCACTTTGATTTTCACGGCCATTAATCTGCATCTTGAGGATTTCCCAGAGGGTATTATCCGGGGTAGTCAAGTCCGGACTCCGCGGAGGCCAAGGTACAGGACCATACTTTCCGATCCATCTGCCAGGAAAATTTCTGTCTAGGAACTCACGCGCAGCGAAAGCGGTGTGTCCAGGAGCACCATCTTGCTGAAAAATAGGGTTGCGAATATTCGTATTTCTTAAAGCGGGTAGAAATCTGTTCTCCAACATGTCGATATAACTTCCTGAAGTAATTCGACAGTGCACACAAATGATCCAATTAAACAATGCGCTGATATTGCACACCATATCATGATTCGAGGGGGATACTGTTTTACTTGATCATAATAATGGATTTTCTTTCGACCAAAAAAACGAAAATTTGCTTTTGCCATCGCCATAAAGGGTACATTCATCACTGAAGAACGTACGATCTCTCTCGGCTTTACTTGGAAAAGCTTCAAGAATTTGTGACAAGCATTAACTCTGACAATTTTATCTTGTGGCGATAAAAACTGAATGGAGGTTGGGCGGAAAGCTTTAAAATGCAAGTCTTTTTTCATCAAATCATGCAGTGTTGATTTCGGAACATTTAATGCAGATGCACGCCTACGAATACTTTTGGTTGGCGATTGTCGAATTGACACTTGAACATCATCATCTTCCAATCTTGCTCTTGCTTTGGGGCGACCACGGCGTTTTTCATCAATTATCATCCCAGTTGTGAATAATTTGTGTTCCCATTTTCTAATAATTTCGCCCTTTGGCGGCACATCATTAAATCTTTGTTCAAACCTTTCGCGTACTACCTTCATGCAATGCTTGGTTTTTCCAGATTCATGCCACCATGTTGCTGCTAATATCCGTGCTTCATATGTGTAGGGACTTTGATCACAAATTTTATCAACACGTGCGTCTACCTCAGCCATTGCAACGCCAATAATTAGAAATAATAAAAATAAAACAATGAATCGCCACTCACTTATCGGACGACCTTATACATATACATATACATATATATATATATATATATATATATATATATAAGGTCATATATATATATATATATATATATATACATATTCTGAGTTTGTGTATATATATATATATATATATATATTCATAAGTTACCGGTAATTTTCAATAAATGTACAAAAGAAAACTTTTTTTCGCCCAAAATAAAAGATAACACAGAAAATATAGGAACAACCTAAAAGTTATAGAAATAAATTAAACACTTAACATGCTTATATATACAGTATATATAACCTTTGGTTAGCTTCCGCCAGAATTGTTCATTCTGACGAACGATCAAGCTTTTCACTCCACCTTAGACCTACAGTTTAACGTGGAATCCGAACCACGCCCCACCAGTAGCCCAGCGTCTTAACCACTAGGCTACACAGGGTACCTATTTATCTACCAACCACTTTCTTCGTGTGGAAGGATGAACGGCTGAGTTTTGCCGCGCGCCGGCTGCCGTCACCGAGTCTCGAACTCAGGGCCGATGGATTCGGAGTCAGCGACGCTAACCACTACACCACCGAGGCACACACACACACATATATATATATATATATATATATATATATATATATATATATATATATATACAGGGTGGGCCGTAAGTTTCCATACATAGGAAAAATAAACATTTTGTTATGGACAACCATTTTTATTTATATTAATATGCTCTACATGGTTGCCATTGTTTTGAAAACACATTTCAATACGTGTTCCCCACTGTTGATGAACACGCATTAGCACAGTTGACGTTATGCTTGTAATGGCGTTGGTGATACGTTCCTTTAGATGATTTATGTCTCGTATCTTTTCCTGATACACCATGGCCTTCAAGTGCCCCCAAAGATAGAAATCAAGGGGGGTGAGATCTGGGGATCTGGGAGGCCACTCCACAGGACCACGCCGACCAATCCAAGCATCCGGAAACTGCTGATCCAAATACCGACGCACGTGAAGACCATAATGAGGAGCTCCATCTTGCTGAAAGTAAACTGGGAAGTTACCTTCCTCGTTTAGCAGGGATGGGAAAATCTCTTCTTGCAACATGTTAAGATACCTTTCGGCATTAAGATTTCCACTGACAAAAATTGGTCCAATAATTCTGTCACCCCATATCCCGGCCCACACCATCACTTTACCGGCACCTTGCATCTTCGTCGGACTCAGCCAGTTAGGGTTAGCATTACTCCAATAACGTATGTTTTGCCGATTAACCTCTCCATTGACGTAAAAATTTGCTTCATCAGTAAACAAGATCTTACGTCAAACGCATATTCTTAGGGTATCTGAAACATAAAAACAAACGTTTAATTTTTCCTATGTATGGAAACTTACGGCCCACCCTGTATATATATATACTGGGTGATCCAGATAAATGGGACTCATAAAAAAAAGCCAAATATTCTTAATATTTAATTCCTTTCATAAAAACTATAAATCAATCGAAAGAGTAGAGTTACAAGTTTATTATGAAATATTTATTTTTTAAAAATGACTCCTTTCAAATGTGCTCCATTAGTTGCCAAGCATTCCAGTGTTCTTGCTTGTAAGTTCTGCATCACTTTTGCAAGAGTGTGCGGTGGTATGGCCTGTATCTCATTTGTGATGGCGGCCTTCAATTCTTGCAAGGTCGTTGGGTTATTTCTGTAGACCCTACTCTTTAAATATCCCCAGAGATAATAATCTAAGGGAGAAAAATCCGGAGACCTTGCGGGCCATTCAACGTCTCCAAATCTTGAGATTAACTCGCCTGGAAACGTTTGACGCAAAACTGCCATGCAGTTCCTCGTGGTATGGCAGGTAGCTCCGTCTTGTTGGAACCAGTGGTTTTCTAGACAAAGATCTCTTAATTTAGGAATAAGGAAATCGGTCAACATTTTTTCGTAGCGATCACCATTTACAGTGACCGTGTTTCCGGTGGAATCCTCGAAAAAGTATGGCCCTATGATCTGAGATGCAGTAAGACCACACCAAACAGTTACACGCTGACTATGCAACGGGACTTCGGTAATATTCAATGGATTTTCTGTTGCCCAGAAACGACAATTTTGTTTGTTTACAGTTCCATTCAAGTGAAAATAGGCTTCGTCTGACATAATCAAAGTTGCTAGAAAATTGGTGGTGTCATTTACCTTCTGTTGGATCCATTGACAGAATTGTCGTCTTCGTGCGAAATCTCCATCGTTTAGTTGTTGCACTGTTTGAATTTTATATGGAAAGAGCATTAAATTTTGCTTGAATATACGGTGTGTTGTTGTTCCATATCCAACTCCTAACAGCTGAGAAGCACGTCTGATGCTTATGTTAGGATTATCCTGTACAATTTCATGAGTTCTGTTAATGATCTCGTCTATCCTTGCTGTGCGCACTCTTCCAGTTGGTTTTCTTTTTCCAATGCTGCCAGTTAGGGAAAAATTTCTGACACACCGACGGATTACTTTCTTAGAAGGTGATTTTGACATCTGAAAATTTGTCTTGAAAGATCTTTGAGCTGAAACTACACTTCTTCCATGCTCATAATATTGCTCAGTTATGAAACGCAGCTGTTCCACAGTCCATGCAGTCATCTTGAAGGGTTAGTTTTAACTAACACTTTTATTTTGTTTTGTATCTTATCTTGTCTTGTATTGTCAAAACCTATACAATCCTGTACAAACTTGTAACTATCCTCTTTCGAATGATGCGTATGATTTATAAAAGGACTTATACTTTAAGAGTTACAGGGTTTCTTTTGGGTCCCATTTCTCTGGATCACCCTTTATTATATATATATATATATATATATATATATATAAATATATATATATATATATAATATAAATTTTTCCCCTGAAAAAAGTAAAACTGAAAAAAAAATTACAACTCGATAATTTTCAGGGGCGATTTCATAAGAGTGCGGAAAAAATATTTTTGTACCTGGCCAGTCTCATAAAATTCCGTGCAACACATAGGACCAATATGGCACACGGAATTTTGTCGGTAACGATATACATAACCTTTATACTTTCAAAAGACACACACACACATATATGATGCAAAACCACAAGGAAAAAGAAAAATGATTCCAAGCCCTTTCGTGTATTCAGAAGCACACCTCGTCAGGGAATGTACTTCAGAATACACGAAAGGCCTTGGAATCATTTTTCTTTTTCCTTGTGCATTTGCATCATTCATTCATTTCACGTGTGTAATTGTGAAATTCATCACACACACACACACACACACCATCATCTGAAGACTCACCGCCCGCCTCTCCTGAAAAACGCAAGTGTTATGCTCGTGGCACTATCCAAGTCATCACTCCCGAATTGGCAAGTACATTGGATCGCACAGGAATCAGTCATCGTTCAGCACACCGGATTATCGACGCTACGGCTAGAAGCCTCGGCCATAACTCTCAAAAACTCGCGTTCAACTATGAAACCATTAGAAAATCACGAGAAAGGCTCCGTTCGGCGACGGCAGAAAATATTAAACAAAGGTTCACACCGAACGAAGTGCTCACTGTTCACTGGGACGGAAAAATTCTACCAGACGATGAAGGTGGTCGGTGTGACCGACTAGCCATTTTCGTAACCGGAGTTGATACCGAGAAGCTCTTGGGTGTACCTAAGCTGACATCAGGAACGGGTGAGGTCATCGCCTCGGTGGTACATGCTGCGCTCAAAGAATGGAATGTGTCAGAAAAGGTATCAGCTATGAGCTTCGACACTACAGCTTCAAATACTGGTTACTTGTCTGGGGCATGCGTAATTTTGGAGCAGAAACTCGGCCGCCGACTCTTATACCTTGCATGTCGCCATCACATCCTAGAACTTGTCGTTGAGAAGGCGTACATGGAATGCATGGGACCATCATCTGGTCCAGATATCCTCCTATTCTCCCGCTTCAAAGAGACGTGGAATACAATTTGCCAAGATAAGTACAAGACCCTGTCAGACCTTCCATCGAGTCTGAATGAGAATCGAGAAGAACTGATCGCTTGCTGGAATCTATATCTGACAAAACATCAGCCGAGGGATGATTAACGTGAATTCTTCGAGTTGTCGATTACAATCCTTGGAGGTAATTTACCTAACTTTAGGTTTCGGCGACCTGGAGCACTTCACCGAGCACGTTCGATGGCAAAAGTAATTTATTCATTAAAAATCCTGCTGCTTTCCCATCAGTTCAGACTTACAACTCGTGAAATGTCTGGCTTAAAACGATTTGTATTTTTTGCCCTGGAGTTATATGTCAGCGCGTGGTTCACGGCCAGCAGTCCTTCATCTGCTCCCGCGAACGATTTGAAGCTTCTTCAAGACCTAGCAAAGTACCACGATGAAAAGATCTCAGCATCCTGCCTTAGTGTCCTCGGTCGTCACTTATGGTACCTCAGCGAGTACTTGATTGGTCTCGCACTCTTTGATAAAGGTATCAATGCAACGACGAAAAAGAATATCGCTCGATCAATCCTCGAAAAAGAAGCTGCTGAAGATCCTCCAAAGCGAGCCCCAATACCTGCTGTTTCTTCCATTTCAACAAAGCAGCTCTCGGACTTTGCCTCGAAAGGATCAAAGCTTCTCTTTGAACTTCTAAAAATTAATGATGGTTTCTTGTCCAAGGAACCAGAAACCTGGCCGGACGACGAAGATTTCAAGACTGGTTTGACTATAGTTGAAGGACAAAGTCGTCAATGACATGGCAGAGAGGGGAATTGCCTTGATCCAGGCCTTCAATACAAAGATTACGAAGAATGAAGAACAGCGCCAACATCTCTTGCAGGTTGTCGAGGATCATAGGAAGTCTCAGCCTGGTACATTGAAAAAGGGGTATGGCTTGAGGAAAAGCAAGAATTAATGGGTGGTCTACAATTGAATGAAAGACAGCCTGGAATATATTTAGTAAATATATTATTTACTTATTACGATTGGAGTACGCCTGCACTTAAACCTTATGAACTAAAACTAACGTTTATTTACATTAATTAAAAAAAATATTAATTTATTTTTACTAGGTAATGAATAATTAATTTTTGTTATAAGGAGAATTATTTACCTCACTTGAGACACCCTTAAATATTATCTGAATGACCTAATATTTACAGTACATTGTTTTCTCATGTAGTAGCAGCATTGAACAAATGGCCAATAAAAAACTCCAACTTTCGATTTTATTGTCACCCTAATAATATATATATATATAAACTAACAAATGGAAATTAAAAAAAAAAAAAAAAAAAAAAATTCAACCACGTATTTGAAGACTAAACGTGGAAAAACCAAAAACGGCTAAAAATAAAAATTTCAATTGTTTTAAACTCGAATTGAAATTTATTCATAGTTTCCAAAATGGACGACGATTATAGCAAATAATCATCATTATTATTTTCCATCCTTGGTCGTGCCGAGAACCGCAAATAAATAGACCCAATATTACACCCCTTCACAATACAATTCCGCAATTACCCTTTTTAAGGGCGGTGGGGCGCTGGATGCTATCCGTCCAGGTGTTTCAGGAGGGGGGCTTATCGAGATGGGGGAAAATTGGTTGGAGGGGGTTCGGCGCGAAGTGCAAAGAGGGAGTGGCTGCGACTGGATTGCGGGTGTAGACTACACACACTGTACGACACACACACACACACACACACACACACACACATATATATATATATATAAAATAAAATATAAAATTTTATAAAATTTTATATAAAATATATAAAATGCAGATATTTATACAATCTCAAGGAATTAGATTTCCTGATACGAATATATTTCGGGTCATGTCCAGTATTTTAGAAAATTGCCAACAACTTCTCTTCCTGATTTTGCAGTCACGCAACACGTGGCGTGGACCATATATATATATATATATATATAATATACAGGGTGGGCGGAAAGTAGCTCCCTATTTTGGATTGGTAAAAAAATACGTATATTATCCATTTATTTCAGAAGAAATAATATGAAAAGGTAGGCATACATGGTAGTTTTCTCTAAATTCAATGTGGGCTCCAACTCTTTCCACCAGCTTCTGGAGACGCCCAGGAATGGCGTCACTGACTTTAGCAGGAACTCCGGCGGGATGGAGGACATGACTTCCCGAATTCGGTCCAACAGTTCTTCCAATTCCTCGTTGGTGCGGTAGACTTATTCCTTTACCCACCCCCAAAGAAAGAAGTCGCACGGTGTCAAGTCGGGCTCCTGGCTGGCCATTGATGTGGACCACGACGACCCATCCAACGCCCAGGGAAGTGGGCATCCAGCCACTCACGGACAACAAGAGCGAAGTGCGGAGGGGCGCCATCTTGCATAAATATCAGATCGTCGATGTTCTCCCATGTGCTGACAACCGCCAGACCTCGTTTCGCAACATAGCAAGGTACCGCTCAGCATTCATGGTGTTGCGCAGAAGGAACGGGCCCACAACCTGATCTGAGGTCATACCACACCACACCGTTACACTGAACCGATTCTGCCGTTTTTCAGCGGTAACCGTGCGACTTCTTTCTTTGGGGTGGGTAAAGGAAGAAGTCTACCGCACCAAACCGAGGACATTGGAAGAACTGGAGGACCGAATTCGGGAAGTCATGTCCTCCATCCCGCCGGAGTTCCTGCTAAAGTCAGTGGACGCCATTCCTGGGCGGCTCCAGAAGCTGGTGGAAAGAGTTGGAGCCCACATTGAATTTTAGAGAAAACCTACCATGTATGTCTACCTTTTCATATTATTGTTTCTGAAATAATTGAATAATATACGTATTTTTTTACCAATCCAAAATAGGGAGCTACTTTCCGCCCACCCTGTATATATATATATATATATATATATATATATATATATATATATATATATATACACATATATATATATATATATATATATATATTATAATACATACATACATACATATATATATATATAGATCACCCCGCAAGGGGGTTCTAAGCTCGTGCTCTTGAGTGCTCTTTGTGCTCGTTTGTACGTGCTTGTTCCTGGAGGTTTCACGTGCGCCCTCCCGGCCCTAGCACCCAAGGATGATGGGGCTCGACCCTGCAGTCCTTGGTCTTTTCCACTTCGACTGTCCCCTCCACTCTTTCTTTTTCCTCGTTTTCCTCTCACTTTTTCTTTGTTTTTCCGCTGAGATATGCCCTTTAAATAGAGGCGAATCGGTTCTTCCTGAACTAAAAAAAAAAAAAAAAATATATATGATCAAAAGTATTCGGACACCGCATGGTTTTGGGAAAAAATGGTTTTATTATGGCATTTAGTAACCAGTAGGTCCACCCTTTGCTTTTATTACAGCGTCAACACGTCGAGGCATACTTTCCACCAGTTTTCGGTAAGTCTGTGCAGGAATGGCTCGCCATTCCTCTTGCAGAGCTGATGCAAGAGATGCAAGTGAAGCCAGGCGTGGTGTGCGGTTTCGTATCCGTCGCTCCAGTTCGTCCCACATGTGCTCGATTGGGTTGAGATCGGGGCTCTGAGCAGGCCAGTCTAACAAATCCACCTTATTTTCACGAAACCAGTCCTGCACACGCCTTGCAGTATGGCAGGGAGCTCGATCCTGTTGAAACAAACAATGGCCATCTCCGTAGTATTGCCACAGTGTAGGGAGGGCCGAATTGTCCAGAACGTCGAGATAAATGTCAGCGTTCATGGTAGTGGGTATAACAACCAACGGGCCGAGCCCTAGCCAGGAAAAACAACCCCATACCATGATGGACCCTCCACCGAACTTCACCGTTGGACGTACACAGTCAGGAAGAGACTCGTCGCGACTCGTCGCTCCAAAGAACAGTTTTCCAGTCCTCCACGGTCCAGGAACGACGGGACACACACCAGGCCAAACGACGCGTGGCATTAACTTTTGTAATCAGTGGCTTGTGTACAGCTGCTCTACCATAATAACCGAGTCTGTGCATCTCTCTGCGGATAGTTACAGTACTAACGGAGGTACCGGATGCTCTTCCTACCTCCTCAGCGATGGAAGCGGCAGAGGACGTGCGGGACTTCTTGACATGTCGTACCAGACTTCTTCTATCACGTTCCGTCAGTTTGCGTGGTCGTCCGGAACGTTTTTTCGCGTTAGTTGCACCGTCGTGCTTCATCTCATGATAACATCCGCTACAGTCGACTTTGGTATATCCTGTTTGGCTGCAATGTTTCGTATAGAAACGTACTTAAATAACATCCGATGACGAGTCCACGTTGGAACTCGGAGAGTTCACGTCCGCGCGGCATGGCTTCACAACAGTTACTGATAACTTAACAGAACACCTCAGCATTATAGTTTCGCCACGCTTTTTCCCAGCATACCTTTCGGCGAAGGTGATATTTGCAGAAATGCGGATTTTCCGGGGTGTCCGAATACTTTGATCATATAGTGTGTGTGTGTATATATATATATATATATATATATATATATATATATATATATATATATCTATATATATATAAGGGATGTACCGATATATCTGTATCGGTGATATCGGTAGATTTTTATCAATATCGGTATCGTAACTCATTATTTTTTTCACAAGGTTAAGTTCTCATGTAAAAATAGCAGCTGCTCTGTATATTCTGGAGAGAGCCCATTTCGAGCAACTACAATGTTTATGATACTGTACAAAAAATAAAATTTTCATACTTGAATATACGGAACATGTAATAGTAGGCTGCTCAAACTTGGAAAATGTTTACAAGATGTCCCAAAAATTTGTTTCAAACCTTGCCCAAGGAAATTTCCTTAAAATCATAACTCAGATTATATTACCTACTAAAACTATTAGCTATAACTCCTATAAGTAAAAAAACCTATGTATTAAAACTGTACTCAGGAAGACTTGCCTGATTAATATAAGTTGCGATCTGGAGTGCTGGATATCGGTATCGGTTATCGGCCGATACTGGTTTTAATTATCGGTATCGATATCGGTTAACGGCTAAAAAGCAATATCGGTACATCCCTATTTATTTATTTATATATATATATATTATATATATATATATATATATATATATATATATATATATAATATATATATATATATATATATACACCGTAGATCGCTCTCAGCTCGTAACCTCGTTGCAGTTCCTTGCGTTATCTCTTCACACGAAGGTCAAGCTAGTGGCCCCCGCCTCTAGGCCTGCCTAGAGGCGGCCTCTAGGCCTCTAGGCCTCTAGGCCTCTAGGCCTCTAGGCCTCTAGGCCTCTAGGCCTCTAGGCCTGCCTGAGCCAGGCATCTAGTCTTTTTTTGAAGACTTCGACTTTGACCCTATCACGTTTCTAAGGTCCTTTGGAAGCTGGTTAAAAAGTCTTGGGCCCCCTGACAACAAGCTATTTTCCTTCAGTATTGAGGAGGTCCCTTGTCGGGCTTTTAATTCGGGAACACGACACATTCTGCCTTTCCTATTTTCCAGTGTTGTTTGGGTGGTAATTGGGCTTAGTTTAAGGTGTGGTACCAGTTTTTCGATCATTTTCCATGTACATGTTATGGTGTACCTCTCTTCTTCTTTCTAAGGGAGTACGGATTTAATTTATGTAGTCTTTCCCAGTAGTTGAGTTCTTTGCAGACATCGATCTTGTCTGTGAAATGTGTCTGAATATCTTCGTTTATTAATTTCTTTCTTCTTGTATGGGGACGTCAAGACTGAGCATTATTCAAGTTTTGGTGTAAGTGTTTTCAGCAGGGCAATCATTACTCTCGTGTTCCTTCTTTTAAAGGTTCTTAGTACCTGTCCCGAAACTCTTTTTGCTTTGTTTATCGCTATCTGATTAACTGATTTCATGTTTCGAATTTCGCATCATCGCTCATTATAACCTCCAAATCTATCGCTTTCGTGCTTCTCTGAATTTCCTGTCCGGGGCATAGTATGCTGTCTGTTTAAGTTCCTATTTTCTACTACATTTCAAGAGCTGGGATTTCTCAGTGTTAAATGTCATGTTGTTGTCTTCTGACCATTTGTGTATTCTGTTTGTGTCCCTTTGGAAGGCCTCCACCTCTTTTGCATCGCTGATTTTTCTGCTGATCTTTGTATCGTCCGCAAAGGATGTTACTATATTATTGCTGTTTACTTCATTGTCTACGTCTGTTAGCATCATAATGAAAAGGAGCGGGGCCATACTGTTCCTTGTGGTACTGAGCTGCGTACTTCCGATTCAGTTGAATTTTAACGACCTGTAGACGTTCTCTGCGGAAGCTGTAGAACCATTTTCAAAACTTTGCCTGATTTCCATCCTTTTCATTTTATGCGCTATTATACCATGATCACATTTGTCGAAAGCTTCAGCAAAATCCATGTATATGACATCATAGTTTTCATTACCTTCAATTGCGTCTAAGGTATTGTTATAGTGCTCTAAGTTGTGATAGGCATGACCTTCCTGCGGAATCCGTGCTGATTTTTGTTGAGCCTTCCAGTGTCTCTAAGAACTCAGATTTTCTCTCTAACTCTTCTTTCAAATACTTTGGTAAGATGGGACATCAGAGATACCGGTCTATAGTTTTTTAAATAGTTTGAGATCTATTCCCTCCTTTATATTATAGGTACAATGTTTGCTCTTTTCAAGATACTCTGTATTTTCCCAGAATCTAGGGATCTTCTTCATATCCAGTATATGGGTGTGGCTATTTCATTTTTACAGTTTTTAATCAATAATGCGTTTCATTTTTCCGGACTTGCAGCCGAGTGTGATTTCATTTGTCCTATAGCTCGCGCTATATCTCGTAGGGTAAAATAAAATAAAATATATATATATATATACAGGGTGTTTCAAAAGTCCCTCATTATTTTTAAAATTTTATTAAAATAGCAATTATAAGAGGAACCAAGTGACAATTTGGTTGCTGAGTCTACGATTCATGAGAATTTTGGTGGCATCAAACTTGGCTTCATAAGTCTACTGGAAAGTCACTGGTACACCTCAACGTGGGCACCGTCTTTTTCGAAACAAGCGAGCCACCGTTTTACGCATTCTTGGCCGACATTGGACAACATTTCGGGAGTAACAGAAGCACACGCATTCCTGATCCGTTCTTCTAGTGTGGGGAGGACTCGCGGCTTGGTGGCGTACACTTTGCTCTTAATGTAGCCCCACAAAAAGAAGTCGCATGGGGTAAGATCAGGCGAGCGAGCAGCCCATTCGATGGGACCACGGCGACCAATCCACCGATCCGGGAACTGCTTATTCAGAAATGAGCGAACCTCACGCGAGTAATGAGCAGGGGCACCGTCTTGCTGGAAAATGACTTCTTGCATGTCAGCTACAGCTGACAGTTGGGAGATGCAGAACTCCTGAAGCATACGAAGGTAATTGTCTCCATTGACGTTCACGGAATTTCCATCTTGATCCCGGAAGAAGAACGGACCAATCAGCCCAGCTGAGGAGATGGCACACCAGACGACCAATTTCGGCGTGTCCCTTTCATGTTCACGGATCTCCGCAGGATTGTGAGTTCCCAGATGCGGGTGTTGTGCCGATTGACGCGACCAGAAAGGTAGAAGAGCTTCGTCGCTGAACCACATGTGCTCCAGGATCGATGGGTCTCTTCGTAGTGATGCAGCAGTGTCTCACACATCTCCACCCGGCAATCGTAGTCTTGAGGTTCCAGCTTCTGAACCACCTGGATCTTGTACGGATACAGCTTGAGACCACGCCGCAAAATCCGTTGGATAGATGTCGCGCTGATGTTCAGTTCCGCAGCAGCTCGCCGAATGGACTTTCCTTGACTGAGTAAACGCCTCACGGACAGTTTCGACATTCTCCTCACTCCGCCCACTTCGAGGTCTTCCTGATCGTGGTTTGTCCTTTACAGATCCGGTCTCCATAAACTTCCGGTGGGTGGCGACGATGGTGTTCCTATCCGGTGCATAATGCTGTCCGTAGACTGCCCGGAATCGTCGCTGCACTTCGACCACAGATTGAAAAACCTCCTGCCATGCAGCGATTTTACACCTCTGCTCTAGAGTCAGCATGGTAGCAGAAGAAAACGGAGCAAAACTTCAAATGTAGACTCAAAAAAATTCTCAACTACTGAGTAAGAGTTTACCACAAGATGAACGTCGTTGGTCGATTAGCTGCAAAGAAAATTGAAAATCAAATTAGTGAGGGACTTTTGAAACACCCGGTATTACTGTTACACTTGAAACGTACATGTTTCTCTTCCAAAAAGTTGGGGATATGGGGGTTTTATTAATACATAATTTTATTGCTCATATATTTCAATATTATACGGAAATAAATGTGATGGGAAATCAATCATGAAAACAATACAAAGGCCTGTATGAACGAAAGGTTGTGAAATTGCAGATTCCAAGTTCTTGGCTCAATGCAGACTGCAGAGCGAGTGTGACGTGATATGAAGGTACAGTATTCGCAACTAGGACGGGTATATTTGTGCTGCGTCTGGGATAAAACACGAACTTGCGGTGCATCTTACACTTAAAGAATCATGCATCCGCACCTAGAAGACAAGTGTGCCATGGAAGCTGACAACACAAAGATTATGAATTTGACCGCTCAGTCGATTTTAATAAGAGTATTATTGTTGCTTCCAGTGGTGATGGATCACATACGGAAGTTTCATTTGTACGTTTGACCATCTATGTATTTGACAATGATGTTGCGAGATGCTCGTACCCTGCGTGGGCGTACAGGCAGAGCGATCGAAAACTTAATGAGCAATATGCCTTTTATATACAGTATATATATATACGTATATATACAGTATATATATATACGTATATATACAGTATATATATATAATATATATATATATATATATATATATATATATATTATTATGAAACAACCCAATTACTTTCTATTAAATTTTACAAACAGTGACTTCTCAAACAATCTATCAGACATTCTGTTTCTCTTTGAAGGAGAGAGATTTCCAGCTATGCTAAAAAGTCTCAACTGGAGCGCTGAATGGCAGTGTAGTGGGATTGGGGGATGGGAGGGGAAAGATCACTGACTGAGTCTATGATAAAGTATCGCGTTACTGACACTTATTTGTATCGTATCTTTCGATACGATACAAATAATAATAAATGTATCGCGATACGATACAAGATACAGAAAATGTATCGCGATACTACGCCACCATATATATATATATATATATATATATATATATATATAATATATATATGTAACTGCAATGACCGCGCAGTATATTAACGTATAGAAACGACGTAAGTATAGAGGAGTGTTCTGCACACGAGGAAGAGAAATAACAAACAAATGAAAAATAAGGCACCCGCCCGGGAATCGAACCCAGGATCTTCCGATTGCCGGTCAGACGTGCTAACCACTACACTACGGAGCCACGATAGTCAGAAGTTGTAATTCTCCTACATAGGGCAGAAACCAATGCCTTGAGAGGGCCTTATTTTTCATTTGTTTGTTATTTCTCTTCCTCGTGTGCAGAACACTCCTCTATACTTACGTCGTTTCTATACATACATACATATATATATATATATATATATATATAATATATATATTATATATATATATATATATTATATATATATATATATATATATACACACACACACTGTGTGTATATATATATACACCGCCTTTCTACAGCCGTAAAGCACGAAGCCGACGCCTCCTCCTCTCCTTAATGCGTTTCCAATTGCCTTTGAAACCATATAGAGCGTCTGGGCCACAAAGCGGAGAGATTTCATCCGCGTTGATTCTCGTATTCGCCTTAATGAGACAAACATTACAGCCATTCGAAGGTACGAAACGAGTTCGCAACCGTCTCGAGGCATTTTTCGCGACGCCATAAAAAGATCTGGAAAAAGATGGAAAAACTTTCACGAGAGCTTTCCACGCACTCTCCTAACTACAATTCTATCATTAACGAATTATTAAATGTTACAAACACGCTTGCTCCAACTGTAGGTTACAACTTCAATTAGTATATTATCTTATATCAAATGGCGAGGCCACGAACTGAACGAGTGTCAACATTTTTATTGGACCCGTAATAGTTGTGGTTCAAAAGCACTCCCCTATCAGCACCTTCGTATTGGTTCTTCCCGAAAGAGTATCTATCGTGCCGTTATAATTGAATTCGTGTTGCCAAAAAAATAAAAAATCAACAATTACCGAGGGAAAAATACATTGCTATTATTACTACTACTGTGGTATTATTATTAGAATATCTCCCTTAAACAAAATGGCAATTATTTATAAATACAACCTCAATTAACACGTACAAAAATCAAATTCATATAAAATACATTTGAAAAACAAAGAGGTAAAGTGAAGTTCGCGTGCGTGATAATTAAGCTAAGTTTTTCGACATTCCTTCTTGAACCGACAGTTTGTTCATTAGCAAAAATCCTCCGTCCCGCCAAGTAGTAGTTGAGAATGTCACTTCCGTCATTAGAAGTAGGTACTGTATATTTGCGCATCTCTATAACGACAAAGATGTCGCCTTCTCGTCTTTAACATTACTTCTACCATCTTCCAACGCGCCACCGAACGATGAATTTTATTATTAAGTATAGTTTAATTCCTAGCCAAACAGAACACGCAAATTACGATAAATATAAGGCGGGTTTTTTTTATCTTTTAACCAAAATTGAAACATTATGTTAAAAGAAATTATCATATTTCAACGGCGCAACTTCCATCAATAAACATCCCACGCGCGCATTCTCCGCGTGCGTGCGTGTATTGGGAGTTGATGGGGCAGTTTTCTCCATCCCTGCTAAAAGAAAAAAAACCGCACTCGAATTAACGACAAAACCTAACGAGAAAAAAGAAATAATAAAACGATTACGCCAAAGTCAATCACAAATGGATTGATTATCCTTGGTTAGCCTACAAGAAGTTGTTTAGAAATCAACACGTTTGAAAGATTTAAGGCTCAAATAAATAAAACTATTCAAATCAATTGTGTGTGTGTGTGTGTGTGTGTGTGTGTGTGTGTGTGCGAACTATAACCATTTTGTCGCGCGCGCACGCGCACACAAAAAACACACCCACACACACAAACAGTTGATAAAAGAGAATTCTTCTCTCAGAAAAACTATAAATGTGAGGAAAGAAGCCTAATATTACCTAATCAATCGTCGAAAATTACATAACGGAGTATGTCATATATTAAAAAAATGCTGTTTCCTTCGCTGTTACCAAATATTTGCTTCTCAAACCGAAAATGGCAATCCGTTTGCACAAATGTAAACAAGTCTATGCTGTGAATATTAATGACGGAATAAGGACAAAACAAAATCTGATCAGATTATATATATATATATATATATATATATATATATATATATAACCTATGTAAACTAAATCTGTACTCCCTGCAAAAAAGGAGAGAGAGGGTACACCATAATCTACATATGGAAAATGATCGAAAAACTGATACCAAACCTCAAACTAAACCCAATTACCACCCAAACAACGCTGGAAAATAGGAAAGGCAGAATGTGTAGTGTTCCCGAATTAAAGACCCAGCAAGGAACCTCTTCAACACTGAAGGAAAATAGCTTGGTTGTCAGGGGCCAAGACTTTTTAACCAGCTTCCAAAGGACCTCAGGAACGTTACAGGGGTCATAGATGAAGTCTTCAAAAGAAGACTAGATACCTAGCTCAGGACGTACCAGATGAGCCGTTTATACTAGCTGTGTGTGGTGGAGATCGCAAGAAAACAATTCGCTCCTCCACCAAGTCAGGCCTAGATGCGGGTCACCAGCTTGACCTTTGTGTGCAGAGACCAACGCACAGAACTGCAACGAGGTGTGTGTGTGTATATATATACACGATACACACAGACCGTGCATGGAACAAGGAACTATTTTGGATAATTAAATCCACTATAGTCCGAATAAGTAACGGTAAATGACAAATACTATAGTTTTTACTTTTTCATGATGCTAGCCGACGTGGGCAACGGATCACTCGCAAAGAGGTCCCAAAAATATAGCTTCCCTCACCAGCTATCTGCAAAGCAGATAGGATCCAGCTTTGGGACAAGATCTAGGGTTTAAAGGAGGCTAGCCAAGCTACATTTAGAACCTCACTATAAGCAAAAGACTCGCTGCTTTCACGTCAGAATAAATACATCATCAAAAAAAAAGGGGGTAACTTATATTTTTAGCCAAAAACCAAAACTTAAACCTCAACTGTATGTTCATGTATTTAATCTGACGTGAAGGCAGCGAGTCTTTTGCTTATATTGAGGTTCTAAATGTAGCTGGGCTAGCCTCCTTTAAACCTGATCCTGTCCCAAAGCTGGATCCTATCTGCTTTGCAGATAGCTGGTGAAGCTATATTTTTGGACCCTCTTTGCGAGTGACCCGTTGCCCACGTCGGGCTAGCATCATGAAAAAGAAAAAACTATAGTATTTGTCATTTACCATTACTTATTCGGACTACAGTTGATTTAATTTCCCAGAAGAGCCTTGTTCCATGCACGGTCTGTGTGTATCATAAAAAACCTCAGGGAACCATTCTGAGTTCATTCCCATATTATTATTATTATATATATATATATATATATATATATATATATATATATATATATATATATACACACACACACACACAAGGGTACTTCAATAAGTATCCGCACTTTTTATTTTAGTGATAATATAGTATATACAATATATATACTCGTAATAACGAGCCAAACCGAGATCTATAGGCATATTTAGGCTACTCGTAGCTGTCACATATCGTACGAGCAGCGAGCATGGCTGCGCCGCTTTCAATTTGTACTCTGGAAGAACAGAGATCCGTGGTTCGTTTTTTGTGGGAATGTGTGAAAGGAGCTGAAATTCACACGCGTTTATGTGCTCAGTATGGAAATAATGCGTTACCACGACGAAGTGTGTACGAGTGGATTCAAATGTTCAAGGAAGGTCGGACATGTGTGACAGATGCTCATCGCTCAGGACGACCGTCAACAGCAACCAGTGGTGACAAGCAGGAAGAAGCCAGAGCCATGATTTTCGATGACAGAAGATTAACAATAAAAGAAATTACATCTTCATTAGACATCAGTCAAGGGTCAGCCTATTCGATAGTCAGGGCCGGGATATCATTAACCTTAAGCAAAATAAGCCCGTGCTTAGGGCATCAGGAAGGGGGGCACCACAGAAATTTTCCATTGTCGGATTTACCATGGATTTTATTATACTATTATAATCGCGGCTTATAGCCTATAAGCGTTGAAAACTGAATTATATATATTCATATATAGTATTTATTTTTTTTCATTGTTTGAATTTGTAGTGAACAACAACCCTTTTGAGAGAATAATATATTTTCGTTGTAATCACACACTTTACGCTTTGCGTTATTATTTTGTTATATTATCAAATCTTTGAGCGCCATATTAAAAATACATATAGATTAATATTTTCGTGTGCTATAGGAAGTTATTCTGAACGTGTGATTTGTGCATATAATATTAAATATATATTTTACATATCATTTGGTATTGTTTTAACAGAAAGATTTAGGTTTATAGAATTGTAATATAAATTATATTAAAATAAAAGAAACTATAAACTCTCTATATTGCTGTTGTAATCAAGTGATGTTTATCACGGCCATTATAATAAGATATACTGACCTAAGTTAATTAGCGTTGAAGAAGTTTATCTTTTGTTCTCTCTTCTTCTCTAGGGTAAGTCTATGAAGTGTACTTTATTTGTATATTAACAATATTTTATCATACACGTATCTTTATTTTATAATTTATTTATCTATTGTCATAACATATAAAAAATTTAGATTGTAATAACCAGAGTGAATAATTTGTAATGTATATAACATCAAACGTAGTTAGGACAATTTAGGCCCTAAGCAAATGTTTCCTATTTCCTATAATTAATATTGTGTTTTAAATAAATAAATGTAAATTAAAATGTGGCTCGTTATAGTGAAATGTTAATATTGATATTTTATAGATTGCGTATTATTAATTCTAATGTAGTATTTTTATTTTATAGGTTTCGGTTCCTTCTTTTGGTTCCTTCTTTCGATTTTGATTTGTATTCACATTTCGAGTTGATATTCGTTGAGTTATTTTAATTGCCACTTATATTTTAAATTGCCACTTGGTTGTGTACGGTTCCCTTTTGTCTTTCTGAGAATAAAAGAACAAGCCAAGATTGTGATATGTGTAACTGTGTTGATTGCCACATAATATACAAATAAATATTCTTTTTATTTCTGTATTTTACAGACCCCAAGAACCAAGATGAAACGTGTTCAGTTAAGTGGTGCACAAAAGCGAAAACTATCAAAAGAGAAACAAGAGAGACTTTGGATTTAGAGTCCAAGACTGCAAAGCTGACTGATTTCTTCACACAAGTTCCACGACCACAACGTCACATGATATACCGATTCTGAATCAAAACCAATCTCCGTCATCAGAAGTGGACACAAATACCACTTTGATCACTTCAAATCAAAATATGATGACGTTGGAATCACCGAGGTCACAAGCAGGTTCATCTACCACATGTCTCACTACTGATCTCACTTTGCCCTGTAAATTCTCTTGATACCTCTACTGCTCAAATGTTGATTCAAGTTGCTTACAAGACATTCTGGGGTTGAAATAATTGCTGAAAATGAAAAGTTTAGTGGACATGGTGATGGTGGTGAAATGAATCAGTCTGCAGAAATGAAGTAAATATAGCAAAAGATCCAGGGTTGTGGCTTGATTTCTCTGCTGATGATGTGGCTTATTGGATTGCTTGTGGACCCAGTGACTGTCAACACCACAATGGGCCATTTGACAAGTCTTACCGGCATTTCAGTAGTGGCAAACCAGCAAGATACTGTTCACAAAAACTTTTCGTTGGGACAAAAGCCAATGGTGAGAAATACAAGAGAGAGTGGTTATTGTATTCACCATCAACAGGATCAGTTTACTGTTATGTTTGTAAACTGTTTGCTCCTAAAAATGTCTCACATTTTGTTATAAGAGAAGGGTTCAGTGACTGGCGAAATACTATTGTAATTGATCATCATGAAAAAAGCACTACTCACCGAGACTCTATGCTAACATACTTAACTCGCAGACAAGGTGCGGGGTTGGGACAACAGTTGGAAAAACAAATTCAGGAAGAGTGTGATTACTGGGAACATGTCTTGAGGCGTGTCATAGCTGTTATTTGTACGTTAGCTGAACGTGGCTTGTCTTTTCGAGGAACAGAAGAAAGATTTGGATCATTGCAGAATGGGAATTTTTTAGGGCTGCTTGAGCTCATAAGCCGGTTTGATCCATTTTTAGCAGGTCACATTTTGAAATATGGAAATTCTGGCAAAGGAAATCCTTCTTACCTGTCCAAAACCACCTGTGAGGAACTCATTCAACTAATGGCTCAAAAGGTCCACGCACTCATTGTTGACGAAGTAAAATCTTCTGGTTATTTTAGTTTGTCAGTTGATTCAACACCAGATCTATCACATATCGATCAGTTAAGTGTTGTACTTAGGTACTTAAAAGATGGACAGCCTATTGAACGCTTTTTAACCTTTCTGAAAATGAAAAGCCATACTGGTGAGGAAATGGCAAATCAGGTGTTGCAGTACTTACGTGAAGTTTGTAAGCTAAACTTTTCAAAATGTAGGGGTCAATCTTACGACAACGCTGCCAACATGTCTGGGCGTTATAAGGGGATGCAGCAAAAAATTTTAGAAACAAACAAGTTTGCTATATATGTGCCCTGTGCAGCCCATTCACTAAATCTGGTAGGCCGAAGTGCTGTTGACTGCTGTCAAGAGGCGGTTAATTTCTTCTCTACAGTGCAGTTGCTCTATACCTTTTTTTTAGCCTCAACCAGCAGGTGGGAAATTCTTAAAGGTTGTATTGGAAATGAAAGTGTCTTAAAATCCCTCTCTGATACCAGATGGGAGGCACATGCTATGGCAACAGCAGCAATTTTGAAATCTTTCCTTAAAATTTTAGAAGCGTTAGAATGTATAGCTGAAGACCAGTCACAAAAGGGAGACACTAGAAGAGAAGCAAATAATATTGCAAATAAGATGCAAGAGCTAGAATTCGTTTTTATGTTGAATTTTTGGGATGAGATTTTGCAAAATTTTCATAGAGTAAGCAAAGTTCTACAGAATAAGGATGTGAACTTAAAAACATGTGCAGATCTGTATGGATCATTAGCTGACCAACTGTGCACTTCACGAGATGAATTTGAAAGATATGAAGCAGCTACAAAGGAAATGCTACCAGATGTTGATTACAAGGCAGCTCAAACTCGCAAACGTATCAGAAAGAAGGTACCCAATGACGGAGATGCACCAGAAGTATATCTGAATGCCAGAGATAAATTTCTTATCACCACCTTTTACACAATTGTTGACAAACTTGAAACTGAGATGAGAAGAAGAGGAGAGATATACAAAGAAATAGCAGAGAGATTTTTTTTCTAAGTGATGTGCCACATAATGTCACCACTTCATCATCTACTGAAATTGAAAGGTATTCTCAGGGTTGTAAAAAGATGATTGATGCTTACCCAGAGGACTTGAACACTAATTTCTCTGCTGAGCTTCAGCAGTTTCACTCATATGTGTGCCATAAGTTCAGTGCAAAAAAAAATGTAAAAACAAGATTCAGTCATGCTGAACTTTATAAAATAATTGTAGAAGACAATATTGAGTGTGCCTTCCCAAATGTAGAAATTGCCTTTCGTATATTTTTAACATTAATGGTCACAAATTGCTCAGCTGAGCGTTCATTTTCTCAGTTGAAGTATATTAAAAATACCAACAGAACAACTATGCAACAAGGCAGGCTGGATGCCTTATCTCTACTAAGTATAGAAGCAGATGTGTTACGTAAGATTAGTTTTGAGGATCTGATCAAAGACTTTGCAATTAAAAAAAGTAGGAGAAAACTTTTCAAATATAAATGAAGTGGAAGTATACAAAAATAAACATTATTTTCCATCTTACTGTAAGTTTTGTTTCATTTCAAAAAATAAAATTTTATTTTATGGTTTATTTTTGTTTATATTTTGAATTACATATATATGGGGCACCAAAATCTTTTAAGTGCTTAGGGCCTCTAAAGGTCTTAATCCGGCCCTGGGGTTTAGGGATAAGCCCCAGAGACTTCATGTGTTTGCTGATGCAAGCACACAAGCTTATGGGTGCTGTGCGTATCTTGTAAGTCCTACAGAAAGTCATCTAATTTATGCAAAAGGGAAAGTTGCACCTCTCAAACCTACCCGAACCATACCTCAATTGGAACTATTGGCTGCTGCATTAGCCATTAAAACAGAATGGTGGACGGGAAATTGACATCCCGAGCATATGAATTATGGTTTGTAGAAATAGAAAAATATGAATTTCTCCTATGATGCCGGACTTATGGGACACCCTTGTATTGTTAACATACAGGAGTGATTTTTGTATTAGTTTACAGCGTACAATTGGAAGTTTTTATTTAATGAAAAACATGTTCAATGTGTGAACCACCGCATCCAAACCATTTGCAGTCGACGTTGAAAGTTGGCAAGTACTGTGCGCATGAGTGATTGTGCTGACAACAGATGAAATTTCCTCTTGCAGCTCACTAATTGTGAGAGGATTGTTTCTGTAAACATTATCTTTCAGATATCCCCATAAAAAATAATCACACGGGTTGAGATCCGGATAATATGGTGGCCAAGACCATCCACAGGCAAAACATTCAGGGAAGCGATTCCAGATGACGCGATCGTCAAAATATTCATTTAAGGCTACAACTTTACAAGAGTCGTTCGCTTAGCGCCTTAGGCTACTAGGCCTAAACGGTAACAAAACTTGCAGGTGTACGCTGTAAACTAATACAAAAATCATTCCTGTACGTTAACAATATTACGAAATATAAGCAATTTAAACTGTTGCGTCTTTTTTTAATGGCCCTGTATATATTATATATATATATATATCCCCGCAAGGGGGTTCTAAGCTCGTGCTCTTTGTGCTCGTTTGTACGTGCTTGTTCCTGGAGGTTTTACGTGCGCCCTCCCGGCCCTAGCACCCAAGGATGATGGGGCTCGACCCTGCAGTCCTTGTCATCCTTTGGTCTTTTTCCACTTCGACTGTCCCCTCCACCCTTTCTTTTTCCTCTGTCTTTCCTCTCACTTTTTTTTTGTTTTTCCGCCGAGATATGCCCTTTTAAATAGAGGCGAATCGGTTCTTCTCGAACTTCAAAAAAAAAATATATATAGTGGTGGCCATAAGTCACGCATCACCCCATCAAATTTAAAGAAAATTGTGTTAACGTAAAAGTAAAATACCAAAATTACTGTGAATGGTAGAAAAGATGTATTTAGAAACTACTAAAGCATACGAAACATACTAATGAATTGCCGTCAGTATTTGTACATTTACCCTTTTTTTTCAGCACTTCGGCGATATGTCGTGGCATGGAATTTACCAGTATTTCGCAATACTCCGGCGTAATTTCCCGCACCCACACCTTCTTTATGGCTTCTAGCAAATCATTCATTGACGTAGGATTGTGACGGTTAACTTTTTCTTTGACGGTTCTTCAGCAGTTCTCTATCGGGTTTCAATTCGGGCGAGTTTCCCGGCCAAGGGCCGATCAGATGAAAACCCGAATTTCGGAGCCAATCGGACACGGCTTTGGTGCGGTGACATGGCACTCTCTCTCGTTGGAAAAACGTTGTGTGGCGCATCTCCATAAACAGCGGCAACTTCTCCCGCAGGATATTTAAGTCTTTCCAACAAGACGGAGCGCCATGTCACCGCACCAAAGCCATGTCTGATTGGCTTCGAAATTCGGGTTTTCAGCTGATGGGGCCTTGGGCGGGAAAACTCGCCCGATTTGAAACCCGATAGAGAACTGCTGGCGAACGGTCAAAAAAAAAAGTTAACCGTCACAATCCAACGTCATTGAATGATTTGCTTCAAGCCATTAAGAAGGTGTGGGTGCGGGAAATTACGCCGCAGTATTGCGAAATACTGGTAAATTCTATGCCACGACATATCGTCGAAGTGCTGGAAAAAAAAGGGTAAATGTACAAATACTGACCGCAATTCATTAGTATGTTTCGTATGCTTTAGTAGTTTCTAAATACATCTTTTCTACCATTTACAATAATTTTGGTATTTTAGTTTTACGTTAACACAATTTTCTTTAAATTTGATGGGGTGATGCGTGACTTATGGCCACCAGTGTGTGTGTGTGTGTGTGTGTGTGTACCTTGTTTGGGTTCCGTGCGTTGGTCTTTCTTCACACGAAGGCCAAGCTGGTGGCCCCGCCTCTAGTCCTGGCTTGGAGGAGAGAGTTGCTCTCTTGCGCTCTCCACCGTACATAGGCAGGTACACCCGGCTCATCTGGTACCGTCCTGAGCCAGGCATCCAGTCTTCTCTTGAAGACTTCAACTTTGACCCCTGTAATGTTTCTGAGATCCTTTGGAAGCTGGTTGAAAATTCTTGGCCCCCTGACAACCAAGCTATTTTCCTTCAGAGTTGAAGAGGTCCCTTGTCGGGCCTTTAATTTGGGAACACTACACATTCTGCCTTTCCTATTTTCCAGCGTTGTCTGGATGGTAATTGGGTTTAGTTTGAGGTTTGGTACCAGTTTTTCGATCATTTTCCATATGTAGATTATGGTATACCTCCTCTTCTTTCCAGGGAATACAGATTTAGTTTACGTAGTCTTTCCCAATAGTTGAGTTCTTTGCAGCCATCAATCTTGGCTGTGAAATGTGTCTGCGTTTCTTCTAGTTTATTAATTTCTTTCTTTTTATATGGGGACGTCAAAACTGAGCCGTATTCAAGTTTTGGTATGATCAGTGTCCTCAGCAGGGGAATCATTACTGTCTTGTCCCCCCTTTTGAACGTTCTTAGTACCTGTCCCGCGACTCTCTTTGCTTTGTTATTGCTATCTGATTTTGTGTCTCGAATTTGGCATCATCGGTCATTATTACCCCCCAAGTCGACCGCTTTCGTGGTTTTCCGAATTTCTTGTCAATCTGGAGCATAATATGCAGTCTTTTTAAGTTCCTCATTTCTACTATATCTCAAGAGCTGAAATTTCTGGGTATTAAATGTCATATTGTTGTCTTCTGACCATTTGTATATTTTGTTTGTGTCACTCTCTAAGGCCTCTACTTCGTTTGCATAGCTGATTTTTCTGCTGATCTTTGTATCGTCCGCAAATAATGTTACTAAACCGTCGCTGTTTACTCCACTGTCTATGTCTGTTCGCATGATAATGAACAGGAGTGAGGCCAGCACTGTACCTTGTGGGACTGAGCTGCGTACTTCCGATTCTGATGATGATACACCTTGAATTTTGACCACCTGTAGTCGTTTTCTGATGAAATTGTAGATCCATTTTCCCACTTTGCATGTTATTCCCATATGTTTCATTTTATGTGCTATTATACCATGATCGCATTTGTCGAAAGCTTTGGCAAAATCCATGTATATGACATCATAGTTTTCATTGCCTTCAAGTGCATCTAGGATATTGTTATAATGCTCTGCAAGTTGTAATAGGCATGATCTTCCTGATCGGAATCCGTGTTGATTTTCGGTGAATCTCTCCAATGTCTCCAAGAAGTCATAGATTTTCTCTGACTATTCATCAAATATTTTGGCGAGGTGGGACGTCAATGACACTGGTCTACAGTTCTTTGCTTGAGATCTATCCCCGCCTTTATATATAGGGACGATGTTTGCTCTTTTCAAGATGCTCGGTATTTCCTCAGTGTCTAGGGATCTTCTCCATATCCAGTATAAGGGTGTAGCTAGTTCATTTTTCAGTTTTTAATTAATAGTGCGTTCCATTTGTCCGGACCTGCATCTGAATGTGATTTCATTTGTCCTATAGCGCTCGCTACATCTTCTGGGGTAAAATCAAAGTCTGTTATACATTCTCCTTGCAATTTCAGGTATCGCTTTGTCACTTTTTGGGGTAGTGAAGACCGATTCATAATGGGCTCTCAATGTTTCAGATATTTCTTTTGGATCGTCTGTTAGTTCATTACTTCCTTTCCTTAAGGTCTCGATAGTAGTGCGCGTTTTTGTTTTCCTTTTCGCATAGCTGTAGAAGTATTTTGGATTTTCCTTTATTGCTTCTATCGCCTTTTCCTCTTCCCTCTCTGTATGGCCCTTTATCAGTTTGTATTTCCCAATCGATTTTCTCCAGATTTTCTTGTATTACTTTCCAGGCATTGTCGTCTCCGCAATTAGCTAACTTCGTCACTACTCTCTTTCTTTTGCGGAACATTCTTCTCTTTTGCCTCTGTAGCCAGTTCCTCTTTCCTTTTGGCTGTGCTTTCGGAGCATATTTTTCCAAAATTATCAGCGTCTTTTCTTCCAAGGTTGTTAACATTTCCTGTTGTTTTAATAGTTGGAGTTATTTTTATATCCGCAATCAAGTTCGTGTTATTTGTGAATACCAGATCTAGGCAGTTATTTTTCCTGGTATTTTCTGTTATCTCCTGTGTCAGCATAAACTCGTTTGTGAGAGCCATCAGCTCTTTTGCTTGCTCCTGGTCCTCTCTTGTGACCCCCTTATCTTGCTGTATAAATATATTTCTACTCACCTTTTTGTATTTTATAAATGGGAAATTAAAATCGCCGCAGAGTATTATATTAGGGGATGGAGAGTTTACGGACTTTATTAGGGTTCTGATATCATCAATGGCATCCGAAAATTTTTCATTTGGAGAGTTTGGACGTTTATAGATGATTATCAGTACCACGTTTAATTTCTCTATTTTCACTGCAAGGGTTTCCACGAAACTGTCGGATTTACTTATTACCGTCTCTGTCATATGCCTCTCATGTATATAAATAGCACAGCCACCTTTACGTCTCATTGTTCTATCCGCTCTTAGTAAGTTGAATCCATCGATATGCAATTTTTTCTTATCGATACAGTGTTCGCAGTTATCGCAGTTTCCTTGGCAGTCTTTAAGATACGTTTCTGTGAGGTATGCGATGTCCACCCTTGTTTCGTCCATAAAACCTTTCAGGTACGAAACTTTTAGTGAATTGGTTGGTTTTATTCCTTGAATATTTCCCAGGACAATGTTTGTTTTTTTATTTTGCATTGCCCCTTGTGCATTTTAAGTTCGTTGTCCTTTGATATCGCGTGTTTTGTAGCCTTGTGGTCCTCCGAGATGGATCTGTTCCCGCCTACCTGCTCTGGTAGCTTCTTGCCATGTAACGGTCCGGCTCGAGGGTTCCCAGCTGTGTCAGCTGCATGTGCTGTATAAGACTTAGCAGCCGTATTGTGTCCGAGATGTTGAAAAAATTGTGTGTGCTGTGTTTTGTTTGCTAACTGGGTACATATTTTTTTTTCTCACATTTCTTCTGTTGTCATTTGAGACTTGTCCTTTGAACTTGTCGGGAGATAATGGTGGTAGCATTTTCTCCGTACTGGCAGATTTCATATGTCGCGTAGGTTTTGCAAATGTCCGGATGGTAAAATTTGCATTTTCCACCAAATCTGCAGTGACCATTATTGTATAAGTAGTTGCACATAGGAGGGTGTTCGTAAATACATTCTCCTCCCTTATATCTGCATATTCCTTCCACATAGTATTTACATACCGTATTTGACGGCTTACAAGACGCACCTTAATTTTGGAAAGGTTTACCTTTCCAAAATTAAGAAAAAACTTTTTGATGCACTTTATTGTTAATACAATGGATATGTAAAATTCAATAAAAAGAAAACCCAAAAGCCAATAAAGAAAGATAATATGATTATTACTCTTATTATTTGTTATTAATCAACTTCAGATTCATTACTGACATTATCATCATTATCCCCATCATCATCTTCACTTGTATCACTGTCACTCTCATACAATAAATGATCTTCAGGGCCATCCATTGCATTACTTATACCACATTTTTTAAAGGACTTGACCACAATTTCAGTCCTAACATCATGCCATGACTTCAGCACCCATTCACACACTTGTGCTATTGATGTACGTACTGTATTGCCATTTTCGGCTTCTAAGACGCAGGGCGATTTTTTAAGGTATTTATAAGGAAAAAAAGTGCGTCTTATAAGCCGACAAATACGGTATATTTCCTTCCCCATTTTTACTTGGGGCCTTTGTTTTTGGTGGTTTCAGTATGGTTACTTATTGTCTACTTGTTTTTTCCTATTGCTGCTAATGCCCTTTCTTTGAAAACTTTGGATTTGGTTTTGTACCTCTGTTTCCTCTGTTGGTGCTTCTTTTATTTCTATTATTTCCTCTTTTGCAGTTTTCTTTTCCTGTTCGTTTTTCGCAGTTTCCTCTCGTACTATCTTCGTTCCTTCTATTTCTTTTCTCTGTTCACTATTCATAAGCTCCTCTTTTGCCTTTTCCTCATAGTCTCGTTCTGCTTTAAAAACTGTAGAGTTTATTTCGATTATGCAGTTTTTGCAGAAGAACTTGATTCCGTTCACTTGTTTAGCGCCCGTTATAAGATTTCTTCGTCGCTCTATTTCAGGCATTGAAATTCGACTAAGGTCTGGCAAAGATCGCAGCGAATCGACTTTGATTCATCTGTTTCTTTTTTACAGTATCCACAGGGTTGTATGAACTGATTTACCATTGCCATGTTTCTAATGGTATGTAAATGATTGTGATCGAAATATTAACTCAAAATGGTAATTTGTTAAGAGAGGTATTTGACTCTACTTTAGAAATGAGGGGGGAAAGTTGTTCCGTTTTTTCCGTTGGGTGGGGGATGGGGAAGGGGGGGATGTGCGATGTGGCACGTTGTAGGTTCTCATTGAATGGTGCCCTGGAGTGTACCGCGGGGGATAACTGAGGGATATTGCCTTTCGATAGGCAGTTAGATTTCCTCCGAGAGAAAGCACACTGAATAGATTGTGTATATTAAGTTGCTTTAATCTTATTTACTTTATTTCAACAAACGCTGCTATTTCCCACTTAAAAAGGCATACGACTGTTTCACTGAATATTCACTCAAAAATTGGCACTACTTAAAAAGGATTAACTGCAGGATTTTTATTGTAATATCACTTTTATTCGGACTTTCCAACGAAACACGTGTAACAGTCACACTGGGCGGGAAAACACACACACACACACACACATTATTAATACCAAATCTCTTCAGTAACTGGTAGAACTTTTAATTATTATTACAAAATCAGCTACCTAAATTTAAAGCATATAAAGAATAGTATATAAAAAATGGGGAAAAATGAAATAGCAAAAAATGAAGCACTTAGCTCAATCACTTTAATTTATATACCTTCACCCCCCGCCCGCCCACCCACCCACTCCACCAAAAACAACAAAAAAAACCGCCATTCAAAAGAGTCCATGCATCATAAACCATACAAGCCAAACATCCAAGCTCAGAACGAACCAACAACAGAACGCCTGAAACATATTCGATTTCGGCTCCCTTCTAACTAATCAGAACAATAACCCCAACTTCTGCCGCGCATGAAAATCCTTCCCCTTTTAAGCAATATTAAACTTTAAAAGAATCGAAAGGTCGGACAAACGCAATTTTTTTAAAGATATAATAAAACAGTCGGATCTTGCTTAACTTGAAAACATTTCTACAAAAGCCATTTGACCCCTACAGTAATAATAATAATAATAACAATAATAATACTAATAATAATAAATAGAGAGAAAAAAAAAGAACATAAATAAAGGTATTAAAACAAGCCGCCCCATCTCCAATCTCTATTTCGTATTCAAAATCGGCATCGATAAGACCTCGTTATGACCGACCAATAAACGGAACCAAGATGCGTACAGGCGATAAGTTATAATAATGAGATCGTTAACAAGTTAATCCGCACGTTTGGATGACACGCGCGAGCAGTACGACTAATATATATATATATATATATATATATATATATATATATATATATATATATATATATAATATCGAAATATACATCGAAGAGAGAGCGGCTCTTACGACACGCTATTGCACATTAAAATGTGAAGGAACAATTCAGTGTTTTTGCTGATGCGTTAACGCATGAATTGTATAAATAACAAGAGAAAGAAGAGAGAAAATTTAAAAAGTATATTCAATATGGCGGCAACATTTATATTTTAATCGAATGTAGGAAGGAAGTTGCATTTAAGAAATACTCGAAACGGTACATGAATCTTAAAACCACCAAGCAAAAATATATATACACGTTAACCTCGTTGCTGTTCCGCGCGTTAGTCTCTCTTCACACGAAGGTCAAGCTGGTGGCCCCGCCTCTAGGTCTGGCTTGGTGGAGGAGCGAGCTACGTTCTTGCGATCTCCACCGTACATAGCCAGGTACACCTGGCTCATCTGGTACCGTCCTGAGCGAGGCATCTAGTCTTCTCTTGAAGACTTAACTTTGACCCTTGTAACGTTTCTGAGGTCCTTTGGAAGCTGGTTAAAAAGTCTTGGCCCCCTGACAACAAAGCTAATTCCTTCAGTGTTGAGGAGGTCCCTTGTCGGGCCTTTAATTCGGGAACTCTACACATCCTGCCTTTCCTATTTTCCAGTGTTTGAATATATATATATATATATATATATATATATATATATATATATATATATATATATATATATATATATCAGCAATAAACAAGGTGACTCAACCAATGCTTTGAAACTGCAAATAACCACAATAAGACACTCGAACTACAATTCAAATAGTGTTCCAACCTGGCACACGAGAAATGAACAAGGGCAAGGGTAACTTTCATATTTAGTGTGCCAAGCTGAAACACTGGTGAACTGTGAATACTTGAGGCTTCAATAAATAAAAATCATATATATATATATATACACACACACCACACACACACTCGTATATGTATGATGCAAACCCATAAGCAAAAAGAAAAAGATTTCAAGGCCTTTTGTGTATTCAGAAGTACACCTCGTCAGGGAATGACGAGGTGTACTTTTGAATACACGAAAGGCCTTGGAATAATTTTTCTTTTTCCTTGTGGGTTTGCAGCATTCATTCATTTCACATATATATACACATGTGCGTGTGTGTGTGTATACATATATATGTATATATATACGATGTATACATATATGTGTGTATGTATACATACATATGTGTGTGTATGTATACATACATGTGTGTATGTGTGTATACATACATGTGTGTATGTATGTATGTATACATACATGTGTGTATGTATGTATGTATGTATACATACATGTGTGTGTGTATGTACCACACACACACACACATATATATATATATATGTGTGTGTGTGTGTGAACCCAGTCATCACGTTTGATGTGTGTGGTATAAATTACATGCACATTCACACTATTTCTGAGCTTCCAATTTCTTTTTTTTTTAATAATGAAACTGTCAATTTCTTCTGGGCGAATTCTACATTACACTTTTTTCCCGTGCAATTAAGACAGCCTGGGCTGTACCGAATCGAATGTAAAGTTCAAAATGGCGCACACTTTTTTTCTGTCTATATATATATATATATATATATATATATATACACACACACTGTCCGTGTACAAGGAAGTGTTACAAAATAAAAACAGATTGCATTCAATATTAAGTGTTGTAACTTCCAGCAAGGATACATTAATATACGTAACTGCTTCTTGTAAGCATGCAAGCATTAAGCTTCATTGTCAAATGCAATAAGAGACGCATTAATCATAAAGGTTTGAGGAGACGGAAGTCTGGAACGTCTGGAATGTCTGCCGGTTTGAATTACCATCTAAGTTCTCTCTCTCTTTCATCATAACAAACTCAAGAAATTCCTTTACAATGTTTAAGGCAACAAAAATCTGCGTTTATGAATATTCTCCCATGCGCAATTTCAACTCGAAAATGAACAACCGCGTCTGAGGCAAACATCGAAAGATAAAATTGAAGAAAACTAGCATAGTAAGAGACTCCTAAGACGGGATCATTTTTATTTTTTTTTATTTTTTATTCCTCTTGCGCTGCGTGGCTGGCGACACAAGCCTAATTTATTAGCACTTGGCCCGAATGCATCGTGTTTGCGGGCCAGTTTGCCGGCTATTTCCTTATAGTAGCTACAATGGGCAACGTTTTTACCCTACGTAAAAATTACAAAAACCGTTGAAAGTTGTGAAAACCAGTTACGTGCCCAAGGAATGCGAGATGATTAACGTTTATAATCAATCGATCGACCACTCAATCAATCAATCAATCAATCAATTCACGAACTCCAATATTATTACACTCTATAAACCGCCCTATTTTATCAACTAAGGAGAAAGATACAGACCCTCCTTCACATCCAATAATAAACAAATATTATTATTAATTTAGTTACGTATTTCTGAATCCTTACGAAACTAATATTCTCTCTCGGCGTCGTAACCCTGCGTGCGCAATTGCTCGTTAAATCTTAGTTTTGTCCAGTCAACAAAATGACAAAGTACATTACCCGCTAACAATTTACTTTCGTACCTCCCTCCCCCATCTTTGAAGACTCGCCCCTGACCATCTATCACCTTTGCTTGCGTATTCACGCTCTCATTTATTGAGGTACTGACAAAAGTGACAAAGCAGACATAATTACATGCTGTGAATAACGCGCAGATTTTTGCGACACCCGTCAAACACATTACATTAGTGGCTGAACTTTTCCAAGTGCAGAGCAAACCTTAAGGCCAAATGTAAACAACAATATATATTTTTGCTGCTTCCTCGATCCAGGCTCGACCTAATAACTAGGACCAAAGGGCAGTATAAAAAAATGCAACGGTATATATATATACCGTTGCATATATATATATATATGTGGTACTTACTCTCGAGCAAATTAAATCATGATCACGCCTATGTTGTAACTTCAAACAACTCACCTAAAAAGAGAAAAAAGCAATCAGAAAAATAATAATAAATCAATTAGTAAATCAATTAATAAATTTAATCGAGCATACAATATACTGTAGGTTGGGTTGGTCCACCTGGTTTTATTACAATAGGGGTTCGTACTCCGTGCACGACTGTTGGTGGCAAACATCGTTAAAGCAACTCTGCAAACGCATATACTGTGTATATATATATATATGTTAATTATAATGATATGTTAATTAGGTTAATGATTACAATTGCTGGAGGCTGGGGTCACCATGATCTTTTCAGATCAAATAATGTTATTAATTAAGGAAATTAACAGAGTTTTCGGATCTTTTCCGTCAAGGGCGTAGAGTCGACCTAACCGGGCATTCAAGTGACCTAACCGAGCATTAATTCTTGATTTTTTCCTGCTACTTTTACAGATCTGCCGGGATCCTTCAAAAAACGTATTCTTCATAAAGTTGCACTTTTTACCGTTTGACCGACGCTTTTGGCAACGAAAGAACTGGTTATTTTTATCAAAGGAACACACTTTCCCACACTTAGAGCACTTTTTCATACACAGTAGCAGTTTGTGACTGGCTAAATTAACACAATCCTCTGTAACTAGTTTAAGCTAGTTAAAACACACATTAATTATTTAAAGTGCTCTAACATGTTTGTTTTTCATTTCTCCAAAAATAAAGTTACTTTTGAAATCAGTGACCAAAACTACATTAGTATGCTGATTTTCATTAAAATTCGCTGCTTGCCCCCAAACGGAAAAGATCCGAGTTTTCTTCCTTTATAAACAAAATATAATAGACGCTGCAGTTGTTTGAATGAAAGTTGTATTGAAATGTTATAAATATGCACTTGATTAATGATTTCATTATATAACGGTCGAGGTAATTAAAATCTTTATAAAGTTAAGTGAATGACACCAGGCTAATGGGGCCTGTTACACGTTGTTACATGGTGAGCTCTCGTGTCACTGTATTGGAGTTCCTCGGAGAGAGGTGACATGCGATTGAGGCATCGTACCCAAGAGTCCTTATAACACGGTCAAAGTGTGACGCTCAGGGCAGAAGGAATGCTTGGGGGAAGAAGTCTCGCGATGTGACGTCATCTTGGTCGCGGCTGTGTCGATGGAACAACGGACTTATTGTCAAGTGGAAATCGAGAGAGTATTTGAAGGAGTCTCTGCCACTATATATATATACATATATATATATATATATATATATATATATATATATATACAGAATACCTCTAAATTCGTCGTCAATCTTTTACTACCTATAGTTTCGCAATCCGTCGTCCATATTCGCAGATTCGTCGCTTTTTTTAAAATGTGAAGAAAAAACCGATCGAAATTGACAAAATTTAACTATTTACCAACGCAATATATTACATATTTTGCCGAAGAACGAGTAGAATTTGATAATTAATCTGTTTAACAACATAATACAGTAAAATGTTTTCTCATTGGAACGTTATAATCTACCTCGAATTTCGTCGTTTCATATTTCGTCGTGTTATTCCGGAACAAATTAACAACGAATTTCGAGATATTCCTCTGTGTGTGTGTGTGTGTGTGTGTGTGTGTGTGTGGGGTTGTGTGTGTGTGTGTGTTGTGTGTGTGTGTGTGTGTGTGTATATATATATATATATATAATATATATATATATATTATATATATATATGAGATTGAAGTCAGAATGGTCCCCTGAGGTTTTTTCATGATACACAGACCGTGCATGAAACAAGGAACTCTTCTGGAAAAATTAAATCCCTATAGGGTGAATAAGTGATGGGAAATAACAAACACTATAGTTTTTTCTTTTTCATGATGTTAGCCCAACGTGGGCAATGGGTCACCAGCGGAGAGGCCCCAGAAATATAGCTTCCCTCACCAGCTATCTGCAAAGCAGATAGGATCCAGCTTTGGGACAGGATCAATCCGACGTGAATGGAACGAGTCTTTTGCTTATATTGAGGTTCTGAATATAGTAGGCTAGGTGTAGCTGTACCCTAGATCCTGTCCCAAAGCTGGATCCTATCTGCTTTGCAGATAGCTGGTGAGGGAAGCTATATAGAAAGAAGCACATTCGAAGTTTTTAATTTTCACTCCAAAGCTATAAACTGGGAAGGTGTTGCATCCAGCATGGAAGCAATAAGACTGGAAAACCATCTTCAAGGCCAAGACAACGGAAGAGATGCTAATGACCTTAGAGGAGAAGCCGCTGGAAATTGTGGAAAGACATGTCCCAAAAATGCAACAAAGAGAAAAGAGAAGCAGATTCGAGAGACAAAAGAGGTCATTGTTCCGAAAGAGAAAAAAGTGACTGCAAAGATAACATCAGAAAAATATTAAATGATAAACTGCAGAGTATAGATTGCGTCATACAGGAACTAACTGAGAAGCACACAGAAAAAGACGACGACGATGTTATAGAAGCAATAAAGGTTAACTCAAAGTACTTCCATAATTTTGCAAAAAGGAAGTCGAAAAATCACATGCCTGTCGAACCTTTGAAAAATGAAGACAATGCTTTATCTGATAATCTAACAGAAGTATCCGAAATATTAAGAGCTCAGTACGAATCATCTTTCAGTATCCCAAAAAATGACAAACTGATATGCGATAGAAACTCGTTCTTTGAAGAATTACAAGGGGAAAGTATAACGGACTTCGACTTTACGACAGATGATATTACACAAGCTACAGGGAAACTAAAAGCACACTCGGCGCAGGACCGGACAAAGATTTACGAGTTGTAATGATTGATGATGCAAAATTTGAAACACAAAATAAGAGAGCAGTAAACAGAGCAAAGAGAATAACTGGGCAGATACTCAGAACCTTCAAACGAAGGGATAGGAATATGATTATTCCTCTATTGAAAACACTGATCATACCCAAATTAGAATACTGCTCGGTCCTAACATCCCCATATAAATGAGAAGAAATTAGACAGCTACAAGGGATTCAGAGAAGCTTCACAGCCAAGATCAATGGGTGCATGGGTGCAAAGAACTAAATTACTGGAAACGGTTACGCGAATTAAACCTATATTCACTGGAAAGGAAGGAAGGAAGGAAGGAAGGAAGGAAGGAAGGAAGGAAGGAAGGAAGGGAAGGAGAGAGAGAGAGAAGTACCTCAAAAGGCCTTGCGGCCCATACCGAGGAGGTACCAATGGCAACGGGTGCCAGGGAAAATTTTCTACACACTCAAATAGTGTGCAAGATTTGGTCTAGCCTTTTCTTGAACTGATCCACAGAGGAACTGTTCACAACTTCTGAAGGTAAACTGTTCCATCTGTCACAGATCTTATACGTAAAATAATTCCCACACACACTAGTCCTAAACAGTTTCAAATCCAACTTCCAACCATTGTTGCGAGTTGGGTTATCGTTTAAACTAAACATGCTTCTAAAATCGACGTCGTTGAACCCGCGTAAGAGCTTGAAAACCTCGATCAGTTGACCGCGCAACCTCCGAGTTTCCAGCGAAAACAAGTTCAGGGCGCGTAAGCGTCGATTGTAGCCCATATGCCTAACGGAAGGGATTAACTTTGTGGCCCTCACACCTGCAGCAAAACCCAGCTGTTCATCCTTCCACACAATAAAGTGGTTGGTAGATAAATGGGTACCCTAGGTGGCCTAGTGGTTAAGACGCTGGGCTGCTGATGGGGCGTGGTTCGGATTCCGTTAAACTGTAGGTCTAAGGTGGAGTGAAAAGCTTGACCTTCGTCAGAATGAACAATTCGGGCGGAAGCTAACCAAAGGTGTATATATATATATATATATATATATATACAGGGTGGCGGAAAGTAGCTCCCTATTTTGGATTGGTAAAAAAATACGTATATTATCCATTTATTTCAGAAGAAATAATATGAAAAGGTAGGCATACATGGTAGGTTTTCTCTAAAATTCAATGTGGGCTCCAACTCTTCCACCAGCTTCTGGAGCCGCCCAGGAATGGCGTCCACTGACTTTAGCAGGAACTCCGGCGGGATGGAGGACATGACTTCCCGAATTCGGTCCTCCAGTTCTTCCAATGTCCTCGGTTTGGTGCGGTAGACTTCTTCCTTTACCCACCCCCAAAGAAAGAAGTCGCACGGTTACCGCTGAAAAACGGCAGAATCGGTTCAGTGTAACGGTGTGGTGTGGTATGACCTCAGATCAGGTTGTGGGCCCGTTCCTTCTGCGCAACACCATGAATGCTGAGCGGTACCTTGCTATGTTGCGAAACGAGGTCTGGCCGGTTGTCAGCACATGGGAGAACATCGACGATCTGATATTTATGCAAGATGGCGCCCCTCCGCACTTCGCTCTTGTTGTCCGTGAGTGGCTGGATGCCCACTTCCCTGGGCGTTGGATGGGTCGTCGTGGTCCACATCAATGGCCAGCCAGGAGCCCCGACTTGACACCGTGCGACTTCTTTCTTTGGGGGTGGGTAAAGGAAGAAGTCTACCGCACCAAACCGAGGACATTGGAAGAACTGGAGGACCGAATTCGGGAAGTCATGTCCTCCATCCCGCCGGAGTTCCTGCTAAAGTCAGTGGACGCCATTCCTGGGCGGCTCCAGAAGCTGGTGGAAAGAGGTGGAGCCCACATTGAATTTCAGAGAAAACCTACCATGTATGCCTACCTTTTCATATTATTTTTTCTGAAATAAATGGATAATATACGTATTTTTTTACCAATCCAAAATAGGGAGCTACTTTCCGCCCACCCTGTATATATATATAAATTTACAAACAAACATTTAAACAAACACAAAAATAAATTACTCATTTATAGTCTCCAATTTACTCATTAACTCCTTCCTTTCTTTAATCATCCTTAAGTTTAATTATTAAATCGACCCGTCTTCATCAATGTAGAATAGGTGTGATGCAACGCAATTTACACACGTTTCGTTATTCTGGGCATTTCGGCATTTCGCGTCGACAGATCGACTCAAAATGTTTGCAGGAGTTTCACGAAACGAAGCCTTATCCGAATTTCATGGGAATTAACCCTTCAAAATATAGTGAGAGAAAAGCATTCTCTCTCTTAACCTTTTTCGTAACACCATTCAAAAAGGTCAACAATATCGCGCGCGCACACCCAAAGGAGCAGCCGCTACGATTTTACATTCAGTCGTGCGTGGATGGCAACATTTAACATAATTTAAATAATTATTATTAATTAAATAATATATATACAATTTTCAATTAAATGCGTCAACAGTAAAAATGGGATTTAATATGAAAAGTGTTAAAAGAATTCAAGATCTTTCCGTAAATTTGCACACAAAAGCCAATAACGTGACTCTGAATCTAATTCATTCGACCGATTTCGCTTTCATCCATAAGAATACAAACATTAAACTTCGTTGCATGCATTTCTAATAACACAACCATAAAGTTTATCTTCGAAAATAACGGGTCACACATACACACATACATACTGTACAAACGTTCATACTTACAGTACGTAACGGGCACACATTCCAATGAACGTATATACCTACATCCATCCACCCATACGTACCGTACGTACGTGTGTGTGTGTGTGTGTGTACAATTATATATATCCACATGAAAGAATAGTCAGGGAAAAACATGACTTTTTGGAGACAGGAAAGATTCATTGAGAATCAACATACATTCCGATCAGGAAGATCACAACAGAACGCTATAACAATATCATAGACGCGCTTGAGAGCAATGATAACTACAATTTTGGTAAAGCAATCGATAAGTGTGATCATTAGGGTTATGCCATTTTTATAACCTCATGTTCCTGTATCATAAATCGATGAACTTTTGCCCCCTGACAATGAAAATAACAGTTATTTCGATATATTTTGAAAAAACTTCACCCCAAAATAAAAAATAAAAAATTAATAAAATAATAAATAGAAATTTGCATGTTTATTTCACAATTATTATACATAAACATATATTATATTATACAACATTATACCTATACAATACATATTAATTATACAAATACAATATTATACATTTACTCTATTATTGTTTTAATTGTTTTACTTATTGCTTAAAATAAACCTGTGATTAAGGTTGTCTTTATTTTTACAGTTTACGTAAAGTTCTTGCATCACCTTAATGGCACGTTCCGCACATTGGTTGCTCCTTGGTATAGCTATTGCAGATGGGTCTCTGTTCCAGTGATTTTCCAGTGTATTTAATGCTTTTCGGTATATTCCGGAATATTCAAGAAAATACTAGGTAACCAATCTAGAATGGTGCAATGCAGCTGTCTCGAATATACTAATATACTATATTTGCTTTCGGGGTGACATTTTTTTTTAATTCTGAAGAATTAGGCCCTTTTTTATTGTTTTCAAGCAAAAGTTCATCGATTGATGATACAGGAAACAATATTTATGACAAAAAATTAAAAAGTCATAACCCTAGTGATCATAGCATAATAGCGCATAACATGAAACACGTGGAAATAACAGACAAAGTGGGCAAATGGATCTCCAGCTTCCTCAGGAACAGCAGCAAGCCGTGAAAACCCAAGGTATATATATATATCATCATCAGAATCGGAAGTACGCAACTCAGTTCCACAAGGACAGTATTAGGCCCACTCCTATTCATTGTCATGCTGACAGACAGACGCACTGAAGTAGACGACAACAGTAGAACAACATCCTTTGCTGACGATTTTACAGCAGAAATATCGGCAATGTACAGGGTGGGCAAAAAGTCTGGGCAACCCCTCTAATGTAAAAATTAGATATGTAAATATTTTGAGAGGCGTTGCCCGCCCTGTTGAAGAGGCGAGGGACACAAACAGAATATACAAATGGTGAGAAGACAATAACGTGAATTTTAACAAAGAAATTTCAGCTCTTGAGATATGGAAGAAATGAAGACCCTTAAACAGCATACTATGCCCCAGATAGACAGGAAATTCAGAGATGCGCGAAAGCAGAAGATTTTGCGGTAATAACATTTGACCAATGATTCAAAATTTGAAACACAGATGCAGATAGCGATAAACAAAAAAAACAAAAAAGTTACGAAACAGCAACTGATAATCTTCAAAAGAAGGTACGAGAAGGTAATGATTCTCATGGTGAAAACACTGGAAGTACCAAAACTTGAATACTGTTCAGTCTTAACCTCCCCACCAAAAAATAAATTAATAAACTAGTAGTGGTCCGGAGGAATTTCACGGCCAAGATTGATGGATGTAAAGAACTCGACAACTGGGAAAAACTATGTAAATTAAATCTGTAGTAGCTGGAAAGAAGAACACACACCCACACACACACCATAATTTACATATGGAAAATGATAAAAAAACTGGTACCAAACTTCAGACTAAACCCAATTAACATCCAAATAACACTGGAAAAAAAGAATGATAAAATATGTAGTGTTCCAAAACTAAAAACAGACAAGGTGACACCCTCAACGCTGAAAGAAAATAGTTTGGTTGTCGGGGGGGGGGGGGGGGGGGGACAAAGACATTTTAACCAGCTTCCAAAGGACCTCAGGAACGTCACAGGGATCAAAGTTGAAATCTTCAAAAGAAGACTAGATGCCTAGCCCCGAACGGTGCCAGATGAGCCGGGTGTGTCTGGCTATGCGCGATGGAGATCGCGAGAAAGTAACTCACTCTTCCATCAGGCCAAGCCTCGAGGTGGGACCACCAGCTTAACTTTCGCGTGAATTATGTTCATTTAGAAAATGGGATCAATCCCAGAATAGGCACCTGAAATCATTTTTAGGTGCTTAATCTGGGATTGAGGCAAAACAGAGGTGCTTAATCTGGGATTGAGGAGAAAAAATATAAACAGTTTTTAGATATATAATTTCATTGTTTTTATCAATATTTGAAAAAATCAACTCTAACCTAACCTAATCTAATCTTTTGCTATATCTTCTGCTTTTTTGGTTACTTTTGCTGGATTCAGAAACATTCGGGTTCATATTGCAGGAATTTATAATATCTACAATTTTTCTTTATTCATTTAACCACTTTAAACCTTTTATAACTTTGCCTTTATTATATTTGTAATAAACTTTGTATAAACAATAAATTTTGTAATCATCAGGGTTTTTTTATTTAATTCCTTGCAAGGTGCCTATTCTGGGATTGAGGTTGAACGCAGGTGCTTCATCTGGGATTGAGGTACATCAGGCTATTCTGGGGATTGACCCAGAAAATGAACTGGAGAACGTTCAACTTGTTCTCTTTGTACGTTTAAAAAAAAAAAAAAATTGTGTATATATATACATATTAGATTGACAAAAGTAAGTAGACCACGTTGATTGTCCTCAAGAACAAATGTCAAAGGTCATCAATGCGAAAACGTGTCAGCTTTACATAATGGAAAGGGGATCCTTTCCCCTTTCCATTATGTAAAGCTGACACGTTTTCGCATTGATGATCTTTGACATTTGTTCTTGAGGACAATCAACGTGGTCTACTTACTTTTGTCAATCTAATATGTATATATATATACAATTTTTTTTTTTTTTAAACGTACAAAGAGAACAAGTGAACTTCTCCAGTTCATTTTTGGTATGTTCAAATCTACAAAAATAACCAATGAAGTGTGATGTATCCAAAAATAGGTAACAACAGCAGCAGTTGTGTATCCTGAATCGTCGTTCAGTAAACCTCAATATTCAGGGTGTCTCATTAAGTCCGGTTTCGTAGAAAAATTTATTTTAAATTAAATTTACAAAAGTAATACATTAAAACTAAAACAAATGTTCAAATTGGTGTCTTTTTGGGACCTTTTTTTTTGTTGCAGGTAGAATAACACGCAATGATTAATATGGAAGCGAGTTACACTCGTGAGGAAAGGGACTCCGCCTTTTCCTTTTAGGTTCGTTTCTTAAACGTTGGTTTTGAAAAAAAAAAAAAATTTGTTTAAAATATTCCTAACATGCCTTAAGATCATATTAATTCCTACGATTGAATATACAAGTTGTACAATGAATCATGATGCAAAAATGTCATCTTTTTTTATTGATCAATATGGTGGTTTACTTTTCCAAACATTCTTCAAGTTTAAAATACTTTCATAAGATAACCATTGTTTGTCGCTACAATGCGTATTTGACTCTCGAACTCCATTCCAGCATTAGCAAGATGCTCTCGTGGAATGGATCCGTGGAAGCATAACGGAAAATTTCTTTCCCTCGCCTCCTTCACATGGCTGTAAAACTCCAAATACGTGGGCAAGAACAGACCACAAAGGAACGCTTATTTTACTTTCTTCTCGAAAGTTCCCACCAAAATTTATAGCGTCACCGAGCCTACAAAGTGTCAGTCCACTTCAGGTCGCCCTCATTTGCCCACTGTTCACGCCTCACTCAGCACTCGCTCCTCATCTCCAACCTTCGTCATGTAACTCCAATCGCTCTCCAACCTTCGTTGGAGAGCGGCCCGCAGTCCTTCAAAACTCCGTTCAATGATACACGAAGTTGGATCATCTCCGTTGAGGCCTACTACTATTTCATCTCCAGGAAGCAACATCACTTCTGCAAGATTCAATCGCCGTCATCCTTCCCGTCTTTACATCACTCAACATTCATCCATTTCGACCTGCGAATCTTCATTTCCCTCCAACGCGTTTTTCTTCATTCAAACTGGCTCGTAGGCCTTTCCTTCTTCAGTTAGCTTCCTCATCAAATTCTCATGTCTAAACTTCTCATAGGCCACCAGCACTTGGCCTACAGTGTTTTGTTACGTCATTACAGGCTATTCGTTCTCAACGCCTGTAATGTTAACAAACTCTCCCTAACCGAATTAGGCTTGAAAAGAGTCTTCAATATCGTTCAATTTAACAACTCTCACATTTACGACCGCAGTTAGGCCTATCTCATTACTGTACCAGTATCGTACTGTCATTACCTCAGTGGATCTTTTCCGTTTGGGGGCTAGCAGCGAATTTTAATGAAAATCGGTATACTAGTGTAGTTCTGGTCACTGATTTAAAAAATAACACTTTTTTTTAGAGAAATGAAAAACAAACATTTTAGAACACTTTAAATAATTAATGTGTTTTTGACGAAAATATCATTAATTAATCTAACCAATCGTCAAGGGCGTACAGTTGACCTAACCTGGCATTAATTCTTGATTTTTTCCTGCTACTTTTACAGATCTGCCGGGATCCTCCAAAAAACGTATTCTTCATAAAGTTGCACTTTTTACCGTTTGACCGACGCTTTTGGCAATGAAAGAACTGTTTATTTTTATCAAAGACACACACTTTCCCACACTTAGAGCACTTTTTCATAAACAGTAGCAGTTTGTGACTAACTAAATTTAACACAATCCTCTGTAACTAGTTTAAGCTAGTTAAAACACACATTAATTATTTAAAGTGCTCTAACATGTTTGTTCTTCATTTCTCCAAAAAAAAAAAGTTATATATTTTTGAAATCAGTGACCAAAACTACATTAGTATGCCGATTTTCATTAAAATTCGCTGCTAGTCCCCAAACGGAAAATACCCACCTCAGTTATTGCTTTTAATACCACTGTATCATTTAACTCTTATCCTGTATAAAAATCATTCCTTATTGTTGATAATTAATCAGTCATTGTAATATTGCACAATTACCGTATAAATAATTGTTAATCACTGTGAACAAATAATTTATTTTTCTAATTAAACGAAAAACCACAGAGTCATTTCTATCTCCTTATTAAATATTGCTTGTTTGGCTGAAAGGTCAAACTGGTGACCCTACAGCATTTCATTCCATTTTCAATCCATATATTATAGTGAACCTACCGTTGTGCCACCCCTTCAGACGTGGCGTCCAATATTTTGGAGAAAATGAACATCAAAAAGTATAAGATTTATTGTTATTCAAAAACCAAATATTTTAGTTACTAGTCACTTACTTTACACGCATTTTGGGTTCCTTTTCCCACAACTAAACTAAACCTATAGAAATATTTAGAGAAAAGTTGAATTTTACTACGATTTATATTAGTGTGATTATATTATTATTATTTTCACTGTGTCTAAAGGGGTTAACTCAAAATAATGGAAACATGATAGAAAAGTATAGTTTTTTAATATATTTATAGCGCGTTATAGAAAACCGTTATTTGAGAATCTAATGTTGATTCTTATAGTGATTACTATGAAATTAATGACATTAATCACGTTCTTCTATATTCCAGGCCATTGTTTTTAATAAATAATATAATAAAGGAGCTCTCAGATTTTCAAAGCGGTCAAATGGTTGGCGCTCGGTTGGCAGGTGCGTCAGTGACTAAAACCTCAAGGTTGTTCAACATTTCAAGAGGAACTGTATCCAAGGTGATGGCGGCATACAGTGAACAGGGGAAGACAACATCTGCAAATAACAGCAGTGGTCGCAAGCCTAAGCTCACCGATAGAGACAGACGGTGAAAAGGATTGTTGCAAAAAAATTAAAAATAAATAAATAAATAAACGAAAAAAAAAAAAAAAAAAAAAACTGCTACCGGAATAACCACAGAATTCAATTTACATCTAAACGATCCAGTATTAACAACAGTAGTTCGTCGTGAGCTTCACAAAACCTGAATCCATGGTAGAGCTGCCATCGCCAAACCACTGGTTACAGATGTGAATGTTACGAAGCGCAGGACCTGGGTGCATTGAGCACAAAAACTGGACCTTAGAGCAATGGAAGTGTAATATGGTCAGATGAATCGTCCTTTACCCTTTTTCCAACATCAGGTCGAGTTTATGTTTGGAGAAAGCCAAAAGAAGCTTTCAACCCTGACTGCCTCTTACACCAACCATCAAGTATGGAGGACTGGAGGCGGGTCAGTTATGGTTTGGGCAGAGATATCGTGGCATTCATTGGGTCCTATCATTGCACTGCATGGCAGAATTACTGCAAATGAATACGAAGACATTTTAAGTGACCAGGTGCTTCCCATGGTGCAAACATTGTTTCCCACAGGTGTTGCCATATTTCAAGACGATAATGCCCCCCCATACACACAGCTAAGCGGGTACATTCTTGGTTTGCAAGAGTATGAGGATGAAGTCAAACGCCTTCCATGGCCTCCTAAGTCGCCAGATTTAAATATTATTGAACCCTTATGGTCAGTTCTCGAAAGCAAAGTGCGGAGCAGATTTCCACCACCTTCATCTCTTGAGGAGTTTGAAGCCTTCCTTCTTGAGCAATGGTTAAACATTCCACTAGAAACCATTCAAAACTTGTATGAATCAATTCCACGAAGAATTGAAGTTATTCTGCAAGCAAAGGGTGGTCCAACACTTTATTAGTAATTAAATCATGCATTTCCAAAGGTGTTTCCATTATTTTCTCAAATATATAATATATATTATATATATATATATATATATATATATATATCAGGTTGTAACAAATTCTGCTCGATTACAAAACGGACGATAAATAATAGAATAACCTCAAGATAATGTGAAATAGTTTTAGAAATGCTGCAAAATACACGCGGCGGCAGGTTCGCACTGGTTTTATCACGATACAGAATGATACAGAATGACTTAGGCTAGTGTAGGATTAGGCTAATGAATATTTTCTCTGGTGTTTTTCATACAGTTACAACGCCACTCCCAACGATATTACAGTAATTGAAAAAGCATGGAGCCCACGAAAGAGCATATTCGACATGTGATGCTGTATGAGTTCCATAAAGGATCTAACGCTAGTGAATCCGCAAGAAACATTCGGAGAGTTTATGGAAATGATGTGAGTGAATGGATGTGTAGGAGATGGTTTGAGAAGTTCAGAAATGGAGACTTCAGTCTGAAAGATTATCAACGAGCAGGACGACCAAATGAGTTAGATGATGAATTGCTGAAAGCAACAGTGGAGGAAAACCCAACGGTAACTTTAAGAGAACTTGGCCTGCAACTCGGCGTTAGCCATATGACCATTCATCGTCATTTGAAGTTGTTAGGAAAAGTAATGAAGGTTGGAAAATGGGTTCCGCATGATTTGTCACAAGCGAATCTTCAACATCGAACTGATATTTGCACATCACTGCACTCTCGGCAACTGCAGGCACCGTTTTTGAATCGGATCGTCACTGGGGATGAAAAATGGGTCCTCTATAACAATATTAAGCGTTGACATCAGTGGCTTAGCCGTGAAACAAAGCCTGAACCTCAGCCAAGGAATGGACCCCATCCAAAGAAAATTTTGCTATGCGTTTGGTGGGATATGCAAGGAATTATTCATTTTGAGCTTCTGCCAGATAACCAAACAATCACAGCTGAAGTCTACTGCCAACAGCTCCAACGACTGAAGATGGCATTACAAGAAAAACGTCCTGCATTAATTAATCGCAGAGGTGTTCTAGTCCACCAGAATAACGCGCGCCCTTACACTGCTCGAATCACCACTGCCCAATTGGAGGCATTTGGTTGGAAAAAATGCCTCATCCACATTATTCTCTGGACATAGCACCTTCAGACTACCATTTATTCAGAAGTCTGCAACATCACCTAGATGGACAAAAGTTGCAATTTAGGGAAGCTATCGAAAACGAAGTGATCGCTTTTTTAACTCGAAACCAAGGGATTCTTCGAACGTGGCATAAAAAACTTCTACAGGTGGGGGTTATAGAAAAAGAAGGGAATTATATTGATGATTAATTTGTCATTATGTCATTTAATTTTGTTGTGAATAAACTAAAAAATCGAGCAGAATATATGTTACAACCTTATATATATATATATATATATATATATATATAATATATATATTATATATATTATATATTATATATTATAATATAAATATATATATATATAATATATATATATACACACGACTTTTTGAAACTGTTTCTCAGACACCCTGCACTCTAATTATATCATACTACAAAAATAAGTATTATTTTGCTAACAGTAAAATATTACGTACACTGTTGGATATTGTGTGTATGTACAGTACAATGTACAATTACACATTTTTTAATTGCATATCAACGTCAATAAAGCCTATCATGGTATACTTGAAATTTTAAATATGACGTACTTTCCTGTCCTTCATTGCTCCTAATTATTAAAAAAAAAAAAAGTTGAAAATACAGTATTAGATACCCTCACATGCAGTGTTTCTCAACTTTGGAGTCGCGGGAAATGCTCTGCTCAAGGGTTGGGGAATCGTGCTGCTTTGCCAAAATAATAAAAAAAATAAAAATCAGCCTACATGAAAATTTTAATTTTATTTTTCTTGCAAAAATTACAAAACAATGCGTATATACGTGTCTCTAAGTGAAAAACGCGCGTAATGTTACAGTTTTACAGTTCAAATTATTTCCCGTTAGTCATAATTATCTTCACTGTTAATCTACGTCTTTCAATGATATACCCGTGACTGTTTTGCATTTGTTAATAATCTTATATTCGGTTGAATATAGACTGAACACAAAGTAACACACGCTGTCAATTTCAATGATTTGTTTTAAATGCAACTACTGATGAAAAATCCAATTCTGCAGTTTTTATAAGGTTGCGAATGGAATTAAAACTCGCTTTTCCGTGTTATCCGAAATGCACCCGAGACTTCTGATGGGAATGACGAGTGTAGGGTCTCGTCAGAAGAACGTTCAATCAATTTATTTTGTTGGTTTCCCACGAGTTCGGCAGACATTACCACCCTTCCATTGAATGGATTAAGTATCCACCTCTTACTAGGGTTCTGTCATCACGTAGGAAATAGTTCGGGAACTGTTTTTGCGGTTGTTGGTGGTGTTGGTTAGCGGCGGCACGCGGGTAACCGATCGCCCTCTCCGGAGTGGACCAGAGGTTCAGCGCACTAATGATGTTGTGTTGTGTTGTGTTGTGTGTTCGATGTTGTGCTAGAGCGATACAGTCTGTCATAATGTGTTCAACTGTCTGTGGTGTGTCGTGGCACAGGTGGCAGGTGTCGTCTGTGGAGTTGTCTAGTCTGTGTTTATATGTCTGTAAGTTGGGGTGATGTCCACATCGGAATCGTGCTAAGTTAACTCGATCCGATCTGCTCAGGCTGGTCTCTGACTTGTCAGTGGGTGGCGGATTCGCACTAGGACCGCATTCGGACCGAGTCGTGTCAGTGCTTTGTGGGTTAGGCGTGTGTGTGTGGTGTGTGTGTGTGTGTGTGTGTGTGTGTGTGTTCTGTACTGTGTGATGTCTGTGGAGCGTGGTATGGAATGGAGCATTTGATTATAATGTCTCTCTGGTGTTACCATGCATCCGCATCCCAATCTTCAAGACAATGGGCAAACCACATTCTGTCATCGATGTTAAGTTGAGTTTTTCTTGGCTTTGGAAGTTCATGCCAAGCTTTAAACCTTGCCTATGACGGTACAGTCGAATGATCTCACCACTAACGATCTTTCTTCTCAACACTTCGATCTCTCTAGAAAGTTTAGCACAGCTGTTTTTCTGCTTACGCGTACTGCTTTCAATGATGTCCTTTGTTTCCTGAGAGTGGCAAATTTGGGTGCCCAGATTTGGTTGTATCCATTTCACATTCATCCAAAGTTTTATTCCAATTTCTTTTGACGAAGTCCTCACTTCTTCGCAACTTTTTGGCAACCCATGAACGTGTTATAAAGATGGCTCCAGCATCACGAGCTTCCCGAAATGTTATTGCTCGTATGCGATTTATCACACGTTGCCTCTCCGAATCACCAATTAATTGAGAAGCCATTGTATTATCACTTTATCAGCTAGAGTAATTTTAATACCTGCAATAAATAAAGAATTTTATATATTTTTATAATCACTAAAAACTATTTCGATATAAGTAAACATGTAAGCTGCAAATGGGGGGCTAAGGTTTTTTGGAACTCCTTACATCCTGCAATGATACGAAATGCGTTGTTTTGTATTGTCTGTAAGGTGTTTATGTGTGTGTTTAAGATAATGGGTGCCCAGCATGGGCTAGCATAGTCCATAACTGAGCGAATATATTGTTTGTATATGAGTGATGTTTCCTGCTGGTGTTCAAAGTTTGTGCCTGATAGTACCCTAAGCGTGTTAAGTATTGACGTACATTTGTTTTTAATGTCCTGAATGTGGTTTGCAAAATATAATGATGTGTTGTATGTGACCCCACATATTTTGGTCCTGTGAGTGTGTGGAATGTGTGTGTTGTTTAGTGTAAGCTGTGGAGTTACCTGGTGTTCTTTTGTGTTGCTTGTTAGCAAGGTGATGGTTGATTTTGTGGGCGATACTTTGAGTCTAGTGTGTGTGAGCCAGTCTTGTATACTGTTTATGTATGTTTGTAGGTTATTTGTAGCGGTGTCGATGTTGTTGTGAGTGGATGTTAGAGTGATGTCATCTGCATATGATGATAAGGTAAGCTTGTTATCTAAGGGTGTTGGAATGGCATGCATGTATAAATTGAAGTGTTGGTGAGAGAACAGAACCTTGAGGGACACCATGATGGCTGCGTGAGGTTAGTGAGTAATGTCGTGGTTGAGTGGTGAGGTCTGAATCCATGTAGAGTAGGCGATAGTGGTATGTGTGGGTTGGTGATTTGTAAGATTAGTCTTTCTGTTACTTTGGAAGGTGTGCATGTAGTAAAGTAATGGGTCTATAGGAAGCTGGTTCTGTTGGATTTTTGTTTGGTTTGAGTAGTGTAATAATTTTACCGTGTTTCCATATGTCAGGAATAATACAGTGTTGGTATGAATATGTGCTGATGTTTGTGAGAGCTAGTCTTCCCTGTGTGCCCAAGTGTTTAAGGTGTATGTTAGATATGTTGTCTGGCCCAGTAGCCTTCGAATTCTTAATGTTTTTGATGATCTTGGTGGTCTGGTCTGTATTGAAGGGTGTAATGGTCGTGTCGAGTCTGTAGGTTTTCTTGTGTCTGGCTGTTTGTCTGTCTGCGTGTTTCTGGTTGTTGTCTCTGTTTAAGTGACTTATCTTTGCGTAGTGATAACTAGAATATTAGCTGCTTGTGATATGTTGGGATATTATTTTGGCTGCGATTGATAGCCGTGTGAGGTGTGAATGCCGCTGTTAGAGTGGGTAATGCTGTTTATAGTCTTGTATAGCCTGGATGTATCTGTAGAGTAGCTTAGTGTTGTTATGAATTCCCTAAATGTTTGTTTGTTTTTCTTTAAGTTTGTTGTTTATTTTTGTGTTGAGCTGTTGTATCTGCTGTTTTATGGCTTGTGTGTGTGGTGTTTGTGTTATGTTTGAGGTTGTTACGTTGCCTTATGAGGTCGGCTATTTCTCTAGTGTAATTTGGGTTGTATTTCCTAATGTTGCCCTTGGGTATGTATTTGTTTGCATTATTGATGATCTGATTAAATGTCTTGAGTGTTGTATTGATGTTTATGATGGGTGTGCTTGCAAAAAACTTAACTTTTCTACGTGAAGGTCAAAATATGATGATAAAAACCCACTCTAATAGACAGTTTATTTCCACAACAGTTTCGATGCCCACTCGCATCCTCTTCGGATGGATACAGAAAAACGAATGAACCAAAAACGAGAGGGAAAACAGTCCAGGGACCATTAAGAAATTCGCACCTGGTTAGATCCCGTTCTCCCGACACCAGAAGGGCATTTTTATTAAAGGGACCCGCTTCTAAGTACACTCGCACATATTTAAAACTAGCTTCTTGTTCTATACATACAGATTCTATTATTTTTACATAATTATTACATTTAATATTGCATTATTATTTATTAGAGATGGGTGTGCTGTTTAATGTGGTGAATTGCTCCTCAGTCTGTATTTTGAACTGTTCCCAATTAGCTTTCTTGTAATTTCTGTAAGTGTGCCTAAGGCTGTTGGGACAGTGTGTAGAACGTGTTGTAATGATGATGGGCAGGTGGTCTGATGACAGTTGTTTTTCTGTTCTCCAGTGTGTGTGTGTGTGTGTGTGTGTGTGTGTGTGTGTGTGTGGTGTTGCTAGTGAGGAGGAACAGAACGTTATGTCTGGGGAGGAGTTTGAGTGTCCTGCTTGATGTGGTGTGTGTATGTTCTTCAATATTGTTAAGAATGAAGAGGCTATTTAGTTGTGTGGCTATGTTAACGCCTCTGGTGTTGCTTTCGTTGTGCAGGTACCAACTAGCGTCTTTAGCGTTGAAGAATCCTCCTAAGACAACATTAGTGAGAGAGGCCAGATTGTGTAACTGGATTGTAATTGGCTGGCACCTGAAGTGAACTATCTGGTGGGATGTAAATGTTGAGGAGTGTGGTGGTGGTGTTTTGCGCGCGTTTTAATGTTAACTGGCTGTATTTCTATCGTGTTATCTGCTTGGATTGTGTTTGTAATGTTTTGGGTGGTATCAGTGTAGCTAATGCTTTTACGTATGTAAGTGATGAGTCCACCCCCGTAACCCCCAGTACGATCTTGACGGATCGCCGTGAAGTCAGGGAATGGTGGGTGTTTTGTGTGCGCGTTTTAGTTTTGTTTCTTGTATAAGTGCTATGTGAATGTTTTGTTTTTGCGGTTGAAGTACGTGCTGCTGCATCATTTAAAGTTGGGTGATCGCGATTGTTTTTGTCAAAATGGAGTCGCTAGCACGGATAAAGATGGAGAAACGCTTCTCTATGGCCAAGGCATGACGTTATCTAACAAAAACTTGAACGCGTGCTAGAATATTTTCCTTTGTTGTTATAACAAGTCTAAATTCAATTAAAAGAAAGTGTATTTATTTTCTTTATAAAAGGATTTTCTATCAGATAGGATAAAAAAACAAAACTGCTCCAAAAGACAGCGAAAAAAAGGTTTTTTGGGGAACTACGAGGGGCGGTCAGAAAATAAGTTTACATGGCGTATTATTTCATAATTTAAGGACCTACATTGATTATGTTTGTATCAGGTGAAGTCGTTAATCATTGTTGGCAACACTGCACGTCGATTCTGCTGCCATCTACCACACATTGGTTATACGAGTCAGTTGAACATAGCGGTTCGACTGGAACAGTGCCCTGCCCTACGCAGCAGTCCAGGACGTTTACGTTTAATGGTCGCTCGTAAACGTTCCAGTATTGAACAATTCGCAGCTGCATTGATTGTTGTGCCTTTTTGCATGAAGTCTGCGAGCAAAACGCCTTTGTGGTCTCAAAACACGGTATCCATCACTTTGCCAGCGGACCTCACAATCTTGAACTTCTTTGGTCGCGGGGACCCAGGGTGTTTCCATTCCATGCTGGCATGTTTTGTTTCCGGAGTACGGTGATGAACCCGTGTCTCGTTTCCTGTGACAATGCGCTCGAGAAATTCTTGACCACTGACAGACTCGAAATATCGTTGCACAAATGACAGGGCACTGTTCCAGTCGAGCAGCCATGTTCAACTGACTCGTATAACCAATGTACGGTAGATGGCAGCCGAATCGACGTGCAGTGTTGCCAACAATGATTAACGAATTCACCTGATACAATCAATGTAGGTCCTTAAATTATGAAATTATACGCCGTGTAAACTTATTTTCTGACCGCCCCTTGTATATATATAAATAATACTACTACTATCATAGCATGAACTCGGAGCACTCCATTTAATGAATAATTTTTAGTACATGCAGGTGCGACACTTTAGAAGGTATTTTTTCCATATTTGGTGCCACTTAGACGCCACAGTCAATGCCACCAGACTTCAATGATTCACTACCACAATTAACAAGCTGTGAGCATCATAAAAAATCCAGTTTCGTAATAATTATTACCCTATATATATTACACACAAACCGTGCATGGAACTAGGAACTCTATTGGGAAATTAAATCCACTATAATCCGAATAAGTAAATGACAAACACTAGTGTTTTTCTTTTTCATTTTTTGCCCGACGTGGGCAACGGGTCACTCGCAAAGAGGCCCCAAAATAAGCTTCCTTCACCAGCTATATATATATATATATATATATATATATATATATATATATATATATATATATATATATAAAAGAGATCACAGTCGAAGACACTCATTAGGAACGGGGAAAAAATAAGTATCACCTCCAAAAGTACTTGAAATTACATCTTAAACAGTAATTTTTTTTCCTTCCCAACTATTATAAGGCATATTAACTGATCAAGGGCAAGGAAAATAATACTAATAAATATGTTGACACGAATGAAATCCAAGGTATGTTAAGGTATGTTAAGGTATGTTAAGGTATGTTAAGGTATGTTACCTTACATTTTTTTTCACTTCTAATAGTTATAAATTATGTTGAGGGTAGCCAATTAACATTTTTTTTTTTTTAATGAATTTCTTAACTTCAACTTTGGCACCGATCTGGAATTAAAGAATTCAAAAGTTCCTTTTCGAGAACAAAATTGTCACCTTTTATTTTTTTGTCTCCTGACGAAATATCAGAAAACGTTTAATATATATACATTTTTAGACTCGCGCGTGCAAATTACTACGTATTGTATTAAAGAATTAAAAACTACACATTTTACTTTTTCGTAGATTTTCCTATATATCGGGTCATTTTCAAACCACAAAAACACGAGTAAATGTTACGTTGTTGCAATCACCACATCACTGGACAACTCCCAACCTAAATTGCTAATGTTTAGTTACCGGTAAAACTATGAACATATTACCCTAATCATAACATGGATGAATTAACTAACCTTAAAATTAGCTGTCAAATAGTTAACCCGCGTTTTGGTTATTTCAACCAATTGCTATTCTGTGTTGAGGTCATTGGTCATTAAAATAAAGGTAAAACACGCTTAAAAATCTAACCTTACACCCATAAAATGTAGGATACAACGAGTCATCTTATAACGACACTCGTACAGCTTCTACAAAAAAAAAAAAAAATCGATAAATATAAACTTCAATATTAACTAATCGAAAATTAAAAAAAAAAATAATATATATATATATATATATATAATAAACTAATAGAAAACAATCCACCAATTTACGCAACAGATTCATATTCATAAATACACAAGGAAAAACTACCAAATTAAATGTGGCCGTGTAAATAAATGCAAATCCAACACTTTCATTTATGTTAAAAAAGGTAAAAATATTAATTACTCCAATTAAATTAATTATTAATAATTAACTCAATGACGATCTTCGTTCATTAAATTATCCGTGAATGACGATAGGAATTACCATCACTTTTTTGTGTCCAAAAAATGCGAGCGATTCCAACACCCGTTTTTCCTACAATTTAATTAATTCGCGGCTAAAGTTTTCTTTGGTTAAAAACGCAACAAATATTTTTCCTTTTTAATTCTTATTTATTTAATTTTTTTTTTTATTTACGACCTTTTGCAAAACGAGAAATAAAACAAAACTGACATTTTTGTATATCATGACTTTTACCGAGAAAGAATAAGATTTTATTCTTAAGATAACTTTTTCCCAATTAAACCCCTCCCACCCCAGCGCCCGTGACCCCACCCGTAAAAAAAAAATGTATATACTCGGAACCGAAACAATTTATTTTTAATAAGATTACAAAATTTGTAAAATGTCGGATGATGCTTACATTTCCCCATCGGACGAATCAATACTCAATTTCTGCATCTCGCAAAAAGATTCCATCATTACATTTTTCGAATATTACAACTAAAAAAAAGTTACATTTTTTATTCATATTTTTTGAATTTTATTTATTTTATTATTTATTTATTTATATATATATATATTTTTTTTTTGAAGACGAGATAGAAGTTTGTGTTTTTGTGCGAGTGTTCACTTCTTCAAAGTCATTTATAAACGAGCGAAAATTATTATTATTATTATTATTACCACCAGTTCGAATTGGTTTGACCTTAACATACATATAGGTTGATCCAAGCCCCCCGTCACATATTCCGGCGAAAGGTCAAGGCGTATCACATGTATTTATATAGACATCCCAACGTACGTACGTACGTACGTGTGTTGTGTGTGTGTGTGTGTGTAGACAAACTAAGAAATGGTGACAATATTAAAGGAGAGCCGACCCGTATAGGGGGTCATAAATGAAAACAAGAGGGTTGAAATCCGCATTCTGTTCACTTGTTCCTTTCGACCAAAAAAGGGAAAGACGAAACCACAAATCCACGAACCTTCCCGAAGGTTAAACTGACCAAATGGAGTAAAATTTTCAAACATTTTATCGTTGATTTTATTTAACTTTTCTCGCAAAACATCAATTTGACGAGCTTCTATTTGTATTCGCCATTTTTTTTTTTTTTCTCTTAACTCCCACAACAGCCTGGAATGACTTTCCTTTTTTTCGTTCTTGTTCAAAGAAATTTTCAGCGATCGTGAAAGGACCCCACGCTCGACCTTTGACCTCCGTCCCTTACGGACCAGATGTTATAAAATTCCAACTTATAAATATATCTATATTACGCCCAATTTCCACGACAATTTATTGTACGGGAAATCAAAGTTGTAGTTTACGTATACGGATATATTTCACGCTCTGAGAGATAAAACAACCACGTTTCATCGGGTGCAATAAGAACGCGAATAAATACAGTATTAAGACCCTATTATCAGCAAACGAATACAACGCACGATCCCTCGATAATACCACAACTACTCCCACCCCATCTATGTATGTATCCGATAACAATAATTATAATAACTTGAAAACAACCCGTAATAACTATAACCTAATTACGTAACCAATAAAGGTACGAATGAAACACACGTACTGAACATAATTAAAACCAACAAACCTCAGAGGACCATGGCATCAGCATTATATATATATATATATATATAAAATGCCAGATGTACCTGGATACGTGAAATGGAGAAATCAAGAAAGCAATTCTCTCTCACATCAAGTCCAGAGGTGAGAGCACCAGCCTAACCTCCGCGTGGAACCATATATATATATACCTATATATACACCTCATTTTTTCATTTGTTTCGTTCTCTCTCTCTCATCTTGCGCGGCCTATCTCCTATACAAGCGTCGTTCTTTACGTTAATTATACTGCGTGTTTGCAGTTAAATGTGTGTGTGTGTGTATATATATATATATATATATATAAAATATAATATATATATTATATATATATATAGGTGTATATATATAGGACAAAGTTGGGACAAGAAGGTTGAGCATAATCGTAAACACAATTAAATATTAACAACGCTTTATCAGCTGCCCAAGAACATGTAAACGTCTTTCTGGATATAACGGTTAATCTCTCACACACACACACACACACACACACACACACACACATTTTTTTAATAATTATTAATCTCAAATATCGATCCGGGGTAATATTTGTATTATGACGGGATGAATAAACAAACAAAAGTTAGGTGGTTGACTTAAGGCGCATTTTCGTGAGTTCACGTAAACGTAACTAACTAAATTTAATTTAATCTTACGATTTTTTTAAATCGCAAAGAAACAGCATCCATGAGCGACGAAGGCTGGGATAAACTGCCTTTTAAAAAGTAATTAAAAGTATTTGTTTATATACAGCCTCGTTACATCTTCGGCGGAAGAAAATAGTGCATAGTTAAAATATTAATTTAAAAAAAATTAACTAACCTATTTTATTAAAAATGGCTTTTACGTTTTGTACTAAATACTGTACATATTTCATAATAAATTAAAGTTAATACGGAGAGAAAAAACTGCTTTTACTTATGATTCCGTTTATCTGAAAATTAACCATTATATATATATACACAGCGTGTCCCAAAGAAATGTATACCCACATTGTTCGATAATACCAGCTATGAGGATAATAAATATATTACTTTTTATGTTTTTTAATAAAGAATTTTCTCCTGAATCTAAATATGTAATTATTTTTATTAAAAATTGAAGAACAAAAAAGTTACAGATGTTTAAATTATAATTATTATTTTCGAGACTTCATGTGCGATATTTTCTAATATTTTAACCGACTGTTTTGAGATACTTATGTTTAGTGTTGATATTGAAGCATAAATGTTGTAATTATTAGTTAATTCAAAAAATTTACAAATTCCATGGTTAAATGACACTTTATCTAAGATGTTCGACGTCTTCCAGAACGTTGTTTTTGTAAGTTTTGCACAGTGCCGTCGGTTTCAAACTTATCTCGTATACGTGCAAAAAATTAGAAAATATCGCACATGAAGTCTCGAAAATAATAATTATAATTTAAACATCTGTAACTTTTTTGTTTTTCAATTTTTAATAAAAGTAATTACATATTTAGATTCAGGAGAAGATTCTTTATTAAAAAACATATAAAAAGTAATATATTTATTATCCTCATAGCTGGTATTATCGAACAAAGTGGGTATACATTTCTTTGGGACACGCTGTATATATATATATATATATATTTATACACATTTCAACTGCAAAGAACACGCAGTATAATTAACGTAAAGAACGACGCTTGTATAGGAGAACATTCCGCGCAAGATGAGGGAGAACGAACAAATGAAAAAATTAGGTAACCACCCGGGAATCGAACCCGGGATCTTCCGATTGCCGGTCAGATATGATAACCACTACACCATGGTCCATGGCAGATCGTCCGAGGAAACTTAGAACGCTTTCGCCCCCCCCCCCCCCGAGTTGTTTCGCGTATTAACCCCGACACTCGAGCTAATAACCGACACTTCATTCATTCGCATAATGTAGGATATTCCATGTATGGGACCCCAGCGTTTGCACCAGATCAATTGAACGAAATAGTAATCATTAGTCGAATGCGGAGAGTTAATACGAAAACACCTCTGGGTCGCGAAAGCGTTGTTTTTCCTCGAACAATGAAACATCAGTCAGGTTGTATTAAATTTAATCCCATCGTTACGTGGTGGTTAGCTCCCTCACCTTATACTTAAGATGCGTGGATTCAAATTCTAGTTGGGGTAATTTTGCATTATACATAATCGTGCAAGTTCATTGATGATATTACCACACCCCAATACCTTACCTTATGTTGTTTCGTGCGTTGGTCTCTCTTCACACGGAGGTCAAGCTGGTGGCCCCGCCTCTAGGTCTGGCTTGGTGGAGGAGCGAGTTGCTTTCTTGCGCTCTCCATCGTAGATAGCCAGGCACGCCCGTCTCATCTGGTACCGTCCTGAGCCAGGCATCCAGTCCTCTTGAAGACTTCAACTTTGACCTCCGTTACGTTTCTGAGGTCCTTTGGAAGCTGGTTGAAAAGTCTTGGCCCCCTAACAACCAAGCTATTTTCCCTCAGAGGTGAGGAGGTCAGTTGTCAGGCCCTTAATTTGGGAACACTACACATTCTGCCTTTCCTATTTTCCAGTGTTGTTTGAATGGTAATTGGGTTTAGTTTTAGGTTTGGTACCAGTTTTTCGATCATTTTCCATATGTAGATTATGGTGTACCTCTCCTCCTTCTTTCCAGGGAATAGAGATTTAGTTTACGTAGTCTTTCCCAGTAGTTGAGTTCTTTGCAGCCATCAATCTTGGCTGTGAAATGTCTTTGCGTTTCTTCTAGTTTATTAGTTTCTTCCTTTTTATATGGGGACGTCAAAACTGAGCAGTATTCAAGTTTTGGTATAATCAGTGTTTTTAGCAGGGAATCATTACTGTCCTGTCCCTTCTCTTGAATGTTCTTAGTGCCTGTCAGGCGACTCTTTTTGCTTTATTTATCGCTATCTGATTTGTTTTTCGAATTTCGCATCATCTGTCATTATTATCCCGAGATCGATCGCTTTCGTGCTTCCTGAATTTCCTGTCTATCTGGAGCATAATATGCAGTCTGGTTAAGTTCTTCTTTTCTACCATATCTCAGGAGCTGAATTTTCTCGGTGTTAAATGACATGCTGTCTTCTGACCATTTGTATATTTTGTTCGTGTCCCTCTGCAAGGCCTCCACGTCGTGTACATCGCTGATTTTTCTGCTGATCTATGTATCGTCTGCAAAGGATGTTACTATATACTGTTGCTGTTTACTCCGCTGTCTATGTCTGTTAGCATGATAATGAACAGGAGTGGGACCAGTATTGTCCCTTGTGGTACTGAGCTGCGTACTTCCGATTCTGATGATATACCTTGAATTTTGACGACCTGCAGACGTTTTCCCACTTTGCCTGCTATTCCCAAATTTTTCATTTTATGCGCTATTATACCATGGTCACATTTGTCGAAAGCTTTAGCAAAATCTGTGAATAAAACATTGTAGTTGTCATTGCCTTCCAATGCATCTAGGATATTGTTGTAGTGTTCTACTAGTTGTGATAGGCATGATCTACCTGATCGGAATCCATGCTGATTTTCGTTGAATCTTTCCCGTGTCTCCGGGAAATCATAAGTTTTCTCTCTAACTATTCTTTCAAATACTTTGGTGAGGTGGGACGTCACTGACACTGGTCTATAGTTCGTTGCTTGAGATCTGTCCCCTCCTTTATATATAGGGAAAATGTTTGTTCTTTACAAGATGCTCGGTATTTCCCCCGTGTCTAGGGATCTTCTCCATATCCAGTATAAAGGTGTAGCTATTTAATTTTTACAGTTTTTAATCAATAATGCGTTCCAATTTTCCGGACCTGCAGCTGAATGTAGTTTCATTTGTCCTATAGCTCTCGCTACATCTTCTGGGTTAAAATCAAAGTCTGTATATACTCTCCTTGCAATTCCTCTTCAAGAATGTATTTATGTCAGGTATCGCTTTGTCACTTTTTGGGGTACTGAAAACTGATTCATATTGAGCTCTCAATGTATCAGATATTTCTTTTGGATCGTCGGTTAGTTCATTATTTCTCGTCCTTAAGGGCCCAATAGCGGCGCGCGTTTTTGTTTTCCTTTTTGCATAGCTACGAAGTATTTTGGATTTTCCTTTATTGCTTCTACCGCCTTTTCCTCTTCCCTCTCTGTTTGGTCCTTAATCAGGGCTTGTATTTTCCCTATCGATACCTTCCAGTTTTTCTTTTATTGCTTTCCTGTCATTATCTCCGCAGTTGCCTAACTTCGCCTCCACTCTCTTTCTTTTGCGGAATAATTTTCTCTTTTGCCTCTCTAGCCAGCTCCTCTTTCCTTTTGGCTGTGATTTCGGAGCATATTTTTCTAAAAATCTCAGCGTTTTTTCTTCCAAGGTTGTTAGTATTTCTTCAATTGTTTTATTCTCGAAAATTGTTCTCCATTCTATTTGGGCCATGTGCGATCTGATTGCTTCCCAAATTATAGTCTTGGAGTTCAAGTTAAAGGGCCCGAATTTACTTCTTTCCTCAATATGTGTATTGTCTTTTAATGGTGTCGTCAGATTTGTTGATATCTCGATTAAGTTGTGGTTATTTTTATATCAGCAATCAAGTTCGTGTTATTCGTGAATACCAGATCCAGGCAGTTATTTTTTCTGGTATTTTCTGTTATTTCCTGTGTCAGTATAAACTCATTTGTGAGAGCCATCAACATTTTTGCTTGCTCCTGGTCTTCTCTTGTGCCCCCCTTGTCCTGATGAATATATATATTCCTATCCACCTTTTTGTATTTTATAAATGGGAAGTTAAAGTCTCCGCAGATCATTATATTGGGGGAAGGGGGGTTTATGGCCTTTATTAGCTTTCTGATGTCATCAATGGCCTCCGAGAATTTTTCGGTTGGGGTGCTTGGAGGTCTATAGATGACTATTACTATCACGTTTAGTTTTTCTATTTTCACTGCTAGGAGTTCCACATAGCTATTTGATTTACTTATTATCGTCTCTGTCATATGACCTTCCTGTATATATATATAGCACAGTCACCTTTCCATCTCGTCGTTCTATCCGCTCTTAGTAAGTTGAAGCCCTCTATATTTATCTCTTTCTTATCAATACAATGTTCGCAGTTTTCACAATTTCCTTGGCAATCCTTAAGATGAGTTTCTGTGAGGCATGCGATGTCCGCCCTTGTTTCGTCCATAAATCCTTTCAGGTACGAAACCTTATTGAGTGATTGGTTTGGTCTTATTCCTTGAATATTAGCCAGGACAATTTTTATGTTCTCTGTTTTTCGTTGCCCTTTGTGCATTTCAAGTTCGTTTTCCTTCGATATCTCTTGATTCGTTGTCCTATGATCCTCCGAGAGTGATCCGTATATATATATATATATATATATATATATATATATATATATATATTTATATATATAAAATTTCTGATGAGGGTTTATGATCACCATTCTATGCCGGTTTTGTAATACATTTTTGCGATTAAAAAACCCTAAACTAAACTTCAGAGAACATCTGCGAATAAGTCAGAGGGGGGGGAGGGGACTCAAATACCAAAATAGCCTCGAAAGGCATTCCACTTTCCGCCGAGACGAAAACCGTGTGTGTGTGACACGCCGAAGGAGTTAAGCCTCGAGGGAGGGCATTCGAGATTTTCCCGCAGCTGTTAAATTCCAAGGACCTTTCTTTAAGTACCTCCTAAGGACCTTCCTTCGGTCGAGGACTTCCCCATTCAATCTGTCGATCAGACTCGGCGACTAGCTAGCTAGCTAACTAGCTAGATCTCCTCCTCTCGTTTTGTCTCCCTCTCCCCCGCTCCCTCCCTGCCTCTCTCTCTCTCCCCTCTTTCTCCATGGAGTGGAATGGACGAGAAACCGCTTTAATATATATCTGCTTTTTCCAATTCCCTTAATTGAAGCCCACTCACCCACCAAAAAAAAAAAAAAAAACCACCCCAATTCCACGATTTCAATGGTTATTCGAAGGCATCTCCGCACGCTAAAACCGCACAATCCGAATACCTTAATAATGCAGACTATAAAACTGAAAACGCTCAATTCCTTATAAAGTAACTTAAGAAAACAAGAACACGATTTTTCTAACTATAAAAACAAATTCTCTTTTACTTACAAACACATTTACAATTAAAATGACATTCTTGGCACGGCTACCGACTACATCGCGTATTCGGGTCGCCGCCACTCTCTCACTTTTGCCATTTACAGTTTAGAAATGAATGGATTTTTTTTTCAAGTTGTTCGGTAACAATTAGAGTAGGACACACACACACACACACACACACACACTGCAGATCTCCGCATAAGCAAGATACCGACTATTTTAAATCCATACATCTAAAAAAACTAATTAACCAAAGCTAATTTAACATAACCTTCATGCCATCGACCCGATAAAGCCGCGATATATGACAACTGAGGACCAAAGGTTGTTTTCTATCGGTCATTAAAGAGCGAGGTACGGTACTGGCTAATCTAGTCTAACTTGGCCTAACCAAACGTAACGTAACATAATCCGGACGAACATACATTTTTTCCGACAGTAAAAATGTTTCTAGATTTTTATACAAGTTTTTTAATGCTCCAACACCAAAAGCGTTCTCACAAAAAAAATAAATAAAAAAAATACCCCACTACATATGTGATTATCACACACTCGACCTCCCTTATTCCCAGTTGCAAACGCGCGCGCACACGCACATTATATGTAACACATACACACACACATATATATATATATATATATATATATATATATATATATATTAGTTGTCATTTTTACAAAGGGAACTGTGAATTGAATAAGACGGACATTTTTATCTTTCGGCCCACACACACGAAGGTCAGAGCGCGAAGCAAGGGGTTATAATGTGGGTCAAACAATGTGACGTGACGTCACGGAGAAGAGGTCAACAGAGTAAAGAGAAGATTGGGAAAAGGGGTGGGTGGGGGTGGGCGGTGGGAAGGGGTGAGGGGTTGTAGAGTCAGTACGTCGAACGTTCAAAGAAAAACGAAAGTAATGAAGAAAATGCTGTCAATGAGATGAAAAATGAATTTCAGTCTCGAGCTTATTTTGCTCACGAATTAGCTTCATTGAGAGGAATTAGTTTGGTTCAGTCATCGTTCAACATGCATGCATGCATGCATACATACATACATACATACACAAATTATCTACAATAATGGGAGTCTAGAAAATAATGAGCAATTTTTCTTTTCAAATATCAATCGTAACTTGTGGAAATCTTTTACTGTACGGTCAAACTACTTGAAATAAGGATTGAAATAAGTTGTTACACACACACACACATATATATATATATATATATGTATATATTTATTTTTTTATATTACGAAGCTTAGGTAAACTAAATTAACATTCTAATCAACCGTTACCTTAGTGTTATCGAAATGAGAAGTACATAATAAATGAAGACGACGCAATTCAAAGGACGAAGAATGTTTTCCATTAAGTTCCTCATACAATGAGCGAGATACCAGTCAACATTTTCTGACGTACTCTAACGTGACTTAACCGAGCGTAACGTAACTTATTCGGGGGGAAACACCTTTTCCCGAAGCTGAAAATATTTCTACATTTTTTACATATATTTGTTTTGATATTCCGATATACCAAAACTGTTACTTCACAAAAGAAATTACCTCGGTACATCTACGAGTACCAACCAACCAACCGACCGACCGACCGACCGAAGGCACGCGCACACATACGAAATAGTTTTTTTTTTTCATCTATTCTAAAATTATTTCAGTATACACAAGTTTCCGAATTCCAAGTCCATGAGCACTTTCAAGAAAATGAATGAATGTCTTTGTGATGTGATTGATCACAGTGAATACGCATCGTTCATAAATGGGAACGTTGGAACGAACATTTCCAACAAATGACATTTCCTTTTTCGAGTTTGGAATACAAAAGCACAAAGTGAACAATTATAACATTAATAATAAACACGCTGGAAATCCCCCACTCAGACACAAAATTGTTCAAATGAAAAAAATTGCACAAATATCTGATTGACATATTTTATTTTATATATATATATATATATATGTCATTGTATTAACAATATCTGTCATATGGACTATAGTCTGCCAATTAACCTTTTCATTTATATATATATATATATATATATATTTTTTTTTTTTTTTTTGACTGCAAACAACACACAGTATAATTAATGTAAAGAACGACGCTTGTGCAGCAGAGCGTCCGCACAAGATGAGGATAAAGAACGAACAAATGAAAAATGAGGCACCTCCCAGGAATCGAACCCGGGATCAACCAATTGCCGGTCGGACACGCTAACCACTACACCAAGGTCCCCGATTAGTCAAAGTCGTAATTCTCCTACATACGAGCGGAATCGAATGCCCTGAGGGGGCATGAGAAGGTGTCCCCTCAGGGCACTCGATTCCGCTCATATGTAGGAGAATTACGACTTCTGACTAATCGGGGACCTTGGTGTAGTGGTTAGCGTGTCCGACCGGCAATTGGTTGATCCCGGGTTCGATTCCTGGGAGGTGCCTCATTTTTCATTTGTTCGTTCTTTCTCCTCATCTTGTGCGGACACTCTTCTAAACAAGCGTCGTTCTTTACACACACACACACACACACACACACACACACATATATATATATACACGTTCAGGGTTCATACACACCTGCAAAATATCAGGATTTTTTGGATTTTTTGAGAATGAGGGGAATATAAAATATTTATGAAATATTTAGGACTTAATTATTTGTAAATATTTTATATATAATTTAACTATAAATTAATTTAAAATGTTAATATAAAATAATTTAACAAACACTATTTGTTTTACATTATATAAAACTCGTGCATTTTGTTATCTAGTATTAATTTTTTCAGCCTGCCATGGGATTTTTGCATGTTTTTTAATAGTAGTTAGAATAAAAATTAGGTTTTAATTGTTATATGAAATGTGAATTTTTTTTTACACCTTCTATGCAATTTTTATATAATTTTTAGCACACACACACACACACACACACACACACTCAATAACCAGACTAGAGGTCATAGTATGAAATTATTTAAGCCAAGATGTAGAACAAATTTAAGAAAACATAGTTTTACAAACAGAGTAATTAAGTTTTGGAACAGTCTGACAGAAGAAGTGGTGACTTCAGATACACTTGATTCTTTCAAAAGAAGGTTGGATAGTTTGATGTCTGCAAGGGACATCTGGTGATAGTGTTTAAGACCATTTTTATTGCATGAATGGTACTAGTTTATTTCATATATATTATGTGCATTTAGGTGATCGATCCCACAGCTCAACACGAGTGTTGTGGGATATAGGGAGGCAGCATCTTGGGTTAGGGGATACTCTCTGTCCTTACACACCCCATTTAAAGAGATTCCTCTGCCGAGCGGTGCCCCCCATAGTACTGTGAGGTATTGAAAAACTCATGATCTTCACTTGCCCCACAAACACCTTGAACTGGGAGACCCAAAATGGGTGCACACACATTTCTACATTACTGTACAGTCTTTACAGCCACACCTACACTTCTCCTCCTAAGTATATATATTGTAATGTATATGGTTGTAAATTTTGACTTGGTCCGCAATCGATATGGACTGTGACTTATTTTTGGTTGGCAAGGTACTGGTATTGATGGATACCGTAATGAAATTGACTGGATTCCTTGGATCTGATATATTTGCATGTCGGTTATAAATAGATATAGAGTGCATGACTCCAGATTTGAAAAAATTTACTGGAGCACAGCTCTGAATTTACTTTTTTTCCCCTTACACCACTAGATAGGTTAATGATAGTAAACTCTTGAATTGACGACATACCAATTACAAATTGTTTTAGCTAAACATCATAATACAATAATGTACAGTTTATAACTCACCTTAAGTTTATTTATTCATTGCAGCAGCAACAGTGGACGATGTTAGACCTTGCATGTAGGCATTTGTTGTGAATTTACCGCCATGTATGCTTGCCACTGATCAATGGCTTTCTGTGTGATCATTACAGCAGATCTAGTGCCTGGAGCTGGACCCTCCTTCACAATTCTGCACAGCTTAGTCAAATGAGATGGCTTAATGGATCCTTTGTGTTCAACAATGTAACCAAGAATGGAGAATGTCCCTTCAGCTGGTGCTTCACTCCAGGCAGTTGATCCATCTTTATCAAAATGCTTTAATCTCTCTGTGATTCCTTTCCACAGCTGTTCTATATATTCTGTCAGCCAATTTATCACTGAGTCTTTTGTAAAACTACTTTCAGATCTGGTTCTGGATGGTCTAGCAACTTCAGCAACCTGGTAGTAATCAGAACGTTTCTTGATGTATTTGTAAACTTCATTTAGGATGTAATCCTCAGCTGTTAGTTCCTTTTGCTGCCCTGTGGTATCGTGCTTAAATTCAGAAACTACATCATTTGCATTTCCTCCATTAACTAATTTGGAAATTGTTTCCATCACTCTTAACATAACAGTTTTCCCTCCTTCTTTATAAAACATATTTTCTACAAATTCTGCACTAACTGTGGTTTTTTGAGCTACTTGCAACATAATCTTTGTTACATAGGAAATCAATACATAGAACTTGGCACTAATTTCTTTCTCTTGTGGATGATCAAAAAACACACAATTTTCCACAAATCTGTCAAATTGATCAAATTCGTAATTAACCATGCGAGTATCAGATTTGAGTTTTGGTCTCTTAAAACCAATGATATTGTCAAGAACCATATTGGTATAGTCAAGGCCTGATCTCAGATTTGAAGAGTGATTCTGAATAAAGTCTAAAAGCTCACTTAGTTTACAAATTTTCTTCAATGCATCAACGTGGGCTCTGTTCACAAGATGCATTAAGTCCCATCGAAATTTGAAATTTTCTCCAAACAACTTTTCATTTCGTTTTTAAATGGCTCGTTGTCCTTACAAAAAGCCCCATCTCCAACCATTCCAGATACCTTGGATTTAATTGCTTCTTCAGATAGTTTCAAGTGATTAGGAGACTTCAACACATCAAAAATTTCATTGGCCAAATAAACTCCTGATTTGCTGCGTACTAAATTTATCCCAGCAAGTTTTACAGTCTTATCTTCTTCACTCTCAACTAATACAACTAGCATGCTTAATCCCAAAATTGTTCCAATGTCAGCTGTTATTGTTACTGAAGTTTGTTCTAAGAACCACTTTACAGTTTGTTCTTTAAGTTGATTATCTAATAGCTCACAAATTGTCTCGCACGCATGTGTGCTATGATTCAAATTTCCAACCTCACACCCTGACCTATGTAATACAGCTAGAAGTACTGGATATAGAGCCCATGCAGTGTTTGTTTTCATTATGTAGTATAAGATGTTGCCACATAAGTCTTCTATGCGTTTAGTAGTGTTCCGAGAAGATGTTTTCATCACTTCATAAACAGCAGCTCTTTGATGATGCTGAAGTTTAATTAAATGTCTCTTCAGGTGGGTTTTCAGATTTCTAAACCATCTCTCTTGATTTTCTCCTTGTTTGCATACATAGGTTAAATCTTTAACATTGAAGTAACCTTTTATGTTAGAATGTTTGTCTGAAGCACATGCTTTGGGGTCTGTGCAAGCTATGCAATATAATGTAAACATTTTATCATCAGAAGCATCATCAATATCTTCTTGATTATCATCATCTTCATCCTCAACAGCTATATCTACATAGGCATATTAGTGTCACGATTTGCAATGTTTTCCATTATATCACTTGGTACTGAAAATGAATCATCAGCATGCCCTAGATCCTTCTTTTCCACCAATTTGAATGTAGATTTGATCAAATCATTGTTCAGGATTTCTTGTATTGATTTACACTTGCTTAAATGGGCTATGGCAATGTCAAATTTGTTGCTTTTTGCTTTATTAGATTTGGATGCAACACTTGAACATGAAGGCATATTTTGACTCTTCTCTTTATTAACCACAACAGCTTGGTGAGTTTCTTTTGTTAGGCGCAAAATTGCATTCAATGTCTTCTGGATTTGGGAATTTTCAAATTCCTCTAAAGCAGTTTTGTTAGTCTGATGCGCAGATTCCTCTTACCTTTTGTTTCTTAGGTGGAGGAGAAGCACTTTCTTCAGTCTGTGAAACATCTAGTGAAAAAGTTTCATTTTCTAGATTAGCAGTTGATGAAGTTGGTTCATTTTCTGAGATCTAGCACTAGCACATTTTGTGAACAAACTAAATGACTGCTTTGCCGTATCTCTTTGCTGCACTTCATCCTGGTATTTCTTTACTGCAATATCTAAGCTGTGGGCCCAAACTCTGGGACCTCTTGTATTGTAACAAATATTTTTTTTGGAATTAAAATGTTCCTCCCAGTTTTGCTTCTTTGAATATTTGTTCTTGCATTGACCACAAAAGTAACCCCTTTTAACACCCTCACTTTTCTCTCCAACTTCATCAATATTAGGATCCATTATTGATTATTGACTACCTGAAAAAATACAAAATAAGTAAGTTAGTAAATAGTATGGTAAAAGTGAGTAAAAGTAAGTAAATATAGTACAATGAAAGTAAGTAAAAGTGCTTTAAACTTAGTAAAAGTAAGTAAAAGTAGGTAAGTAAAAGTAAGTTTAAACTTAACTAAACTTTTCAATTCTAGAGTCATGGTGGATTACTTAAAACCGCACAAGTAATTATCTGGCCAATTTATCAAACCTGGCCGAGATCAATGGAACATAGTCCAATCCTGATAATTTTATATTAAAAAAAATGTTTTAATAAAATTTTAATTATCAAAACATTGAAGCTTAACAAAAAATAAAAATAATTGTTAAATATGGAATTACCAACTAAACTTAAAATAACTAAATTTGTAATTTAAAAAAATTGGTTTGTACAAGAACGTATACGCAAAAAAATTGCATAACGTCTAGCGGATGAACAAAACCCAAACCCAAATTTACTTTTTCTCATGGTCAAATTTACTGGAGCAATGCTCCCAAGATCCCAGGAATCTGGAGTCATGAATTAGAGTGTAACATATTTGTGGATAGTAGTCTATTATGACTTGATCCTCTGCATCCAGAGATTCTATCTTTAGTTTTAAATTGATAATTAATTAGTTTTAAATTGATAATTATTTAGTTTTGTAAAAATTGGTTGTTGCCAATGTACAGGCAGTTTTTACATAGTGGAACCGCCTCGATGGGCCGACTTGGCCCGTAGTGTGCCCTATAAAAATTTCTTATGTTCTTATGTTCCTTGTGGTTCGGAACCCACGTAAAATTGTAGGTCCCCTCCGCCACCACGGAGGACATGCACAATACACAATTACGAACACAGTTAGGTAGACCAGCCATGAGTGGATCCTAGGGTCTTTGTTGGTCTAAAACATTATATTATATATATATATATATATATATATATATATATATATATATATATATATATATATATATATATATATTAGTAAAGTGGGGTAACTGGGCCCTAATCAGTTTAAGGTAAACTTCGTTATTTTTTCCATACATTTTAGGTACGTATGCATACAATTTATGGAAAACATTTATACTTTTGTATAACGAAATTTACCTTAAACTGATTACGGCCCAGTTACCCCATTTTACGATATATTATATATATATATATATATATATAGGTAACAAAAGTCCGTTACTGTAGGTGATTCCTCTTTGCTATGTAGAAAATAATTGTTCAAATTACATGCCATTCAGGTGTTCATACATGTTAATTCGATCACGTAAATTACACAACGTTACGTACATTTAATCGGTTGCTTTCCAGATAAAACCACGAACTAGTCAACATTTAAAAGACAACATACAAGACTGTAACAACATCAGTAACGATGTCTTGCATAACGTTCAATGTACCTTACGTGATCGAATTAACGTGTCAAACACATGAATACCATATAATATGAACATTTAACATCTTTATAACATAAATAATCTGCTATGATAACGGTCTTTTTTACTATATATATATATATATATTATATATATATATTATATATATATATATATATATATACCAGTGAAACTTCAGTAAAAATTATTCTCCGAAAGATAAAATCCTTATGCTCCAGGTCAACAAGAGGAATGGAGCAAATACTTATAGCAGCGGTAAAAAATGAATAAAAAGATATACAAATAAATTAATAAATAACCAAGGACACACAAAGCTACTAAAATTGAAATTAGGAAGCGCGTGGGGTATTTAGTTTTCCAAATGTCATCCAATGAAGACTCGAAACCTTTCCAAAGACCAATTAATTTCATTATTTTCTTCCATTATTACAGAGGCTAAATATTAATAGACAGGGGGCTTCCAAAACAAATAAAAAAACAAAAACAATAATCGAATGTTTATTCGAATGAAGGACTATCAAACCTCCGTTTCATGAACGGAAATCGAGGAAGGAGCCACAATTTTTCGAAACGTCGTCGCGTACTCGCCCCATAATTGCGAGACCCGCTGACATCGGCCTACAATAACCCCGAGTCCTACTCCCCCCCCCCCCCCGAAAATTCTCCAAACCTTGTATGGTAACATTTCTTATAAATATAAAAAAAAAAATCTTGCACAATGATTCTTAACTTTTAATCCTGAAGTTCTAGAAAACTCCTTTTCATCTCTTCAAGGTGAAGTTTAAGGCCACACCTCCTAAGGCTAAGCCATTTCCATTCTTGGCGTTGGCGGCTCATACTCTCTTAATATAGAATGTGCTTGGCATTGTATCAATACAAGGACCGGCGATCGCTTCTGAAACAACTTCGCCCTTCAATAAAACCGTCCATGCGGGTGACATGGTAACGAGACAAATGGGACACGCGTACCACTTCAACCCCAATGAAAAATAGGTACCTCAGTAGTGCTCAAAAACTTAGCAAAACATACCAAAAACACTTCAACAGTTCTTAATTTATTATTTTTCTTTCATCGTTTCTTTCCCTCGTTGCGTTCAACTAAATTTATTTCGAATTCATTCGTTTTAGTGTTAACCGTTAACTGTTATTTGGGAAAATTTTGGTACATACTCGTATATGAACTCTCTAATTCAAAGATGGAAACAAATCAAAAATATTTCTCAACATTACGCGCATTCGTAAATGCGAATAAGATCAAAATGTGATTGAACCAAACAAGGACAGTCCTCTCAAACGCAGAAAAAGAAACTCTATCTCTCTCTCTCTGTGTGTGTGTGTGTGTGTGTGTGTGTGTGTGTGTGTGGTGTGTGTGTGTGTGTGTGTGTGTGTGTCAAATTTCTACAAAAATCAATTTCATTCCGACAGACAAAAGTTAAACCCAATGAATAAATGCATTTCGAGCGATCAAACATTATTTTTACATTTTATTTTACACGATGGTACTTTTTTTCAGAAGGGTGTGGGAGACGTTTTTCACAAATACAATTAAAACAGAACAGTATTTGCCATCGTATATACGTAGTCTGAAGATTACTATAACATGGCTAGAGAATATTTATTACTACTTATACAATGAAGGAAAACACACACACACACACACACACACACACACACACACACACACACACACACAAAAGATAATGAAACATACCCACCACAATTCAAAACCCGAATATACCCAAAATACAGCCGTTTACAATCTACAACTAGGCGTAGATAAATTGTAAACAATAAGGAAGAAAAAAATACGACCGAACCCTCGAGACGATTTTATATATATATATATACAGTATATATAAGCACACCGGACAAAAAATTAGTCACCCCTAATAGCACCGATAGTAGGAAGTTCAAGGTCACACAGAGGGCGCTGATGTAGCATTGGTAAGTGACAAGTAGCGGTGACGTAGCACACAGGATCAGATCTGTTTCGTGAGGTGGTGAAGAACAAAGTGTGTGTTGGATATAGTCTGCAAAATGGGTCGTGAGGCAGACGTTACTCAGTGGCAAAAAGGAGCCATCGTGTTTGGCAGAGCCCACGGACACAAAATGTCTGAAGTAGCCCAATTTGTTGGTGTGTCAACGCGTACTGTCCAGCGAGTTTACAAAGAGTGGTGTAGTTCGCAATCAACTGAAAATCGACGGCGTAACTGTGGCCGGAAAACAATTCTCGACAATAGGGGCCGCCGCCATGTTTCTCGTCTAGTAACTGCAAATCGTTTTCAAACCAGAGAACAATTGCTCCAAGAAACCAATGAGGTTCTCCAGCGACCAATTTCCGAACGGACATTGCGACGAGAACTGCATGCGATGGACATCTGGAGCAGGGTACCACGGAAGAGGCCGCTGTTAACAGCAAGTCACAAATTGGCACGTTATAATGGGCTCAGAGGCACAAAAACTGGACTGCGGCAGATTGGAAACGTGTAATTTGGTCCGATGAGTCCCGTTTTTGTTTGTTCTCCAATGATGGGAGGCGACGAGTACATCGCAGGTCCAATGAAGCCTTTAATCCTGAATGCGTCGAAGGTGTTGTTCAGGCTGGAAACAGAAAGTGAAGCGCAGGACTCTGGCGGAACTTCGGGACCGGCTGATGAACGAGTGGCAGCAAATCGATGTTCAGTACATGCACAACCTCGTAGAGTCTCTGCCTCGCCGGATTCGTGCGGTTATCAAGGCCAGAGGCGCAGTCACACGTTATTAGGTACATTCTGAGAGGGGTGACTAATTTTTTGTCCGGTGCTTATATTACAGTCAATATGTGAAAATAGGCAATTAATAAATTGACTGAAATTCAGGCAGTGTGTCAAATTGGTGATACACACGAAACCTAACCTAAGCTGACCTAACCTTTCTGGTAATGCTACATATGCATGCCCACTGGTATTTCCCAATATGTTGCCTGAAAATTCGTTAGGTTAAGTTAGGTTAGGTTAGGTTTAATTAGGTATAAAGTAAACCGAGCATTATTTAACACATTGCCTAAAATACCAGTCAATTTACAAATTTCCTGATTTTAGACATTGACTAACAATGTTAGTGCGCACAAGAACTTAAGAACTTCATTTCCAACTGACTTTCGCAGGGTTGGTCTGATTGGACCCGACTCAGTTGTCTCCAGTGGGTTTTTTCAGAAAAAGCCCACCTGAAAAAAATTAAAACCCACTCAAGCGGGTTTTTTTTCTCACTATTTTAAAAGTGAGTTACTGTAATAAGCTAATAAAAATAATATAACAGTCAATACCATGTATTTAAGAGTCATTGCAGTCATGTAGGACTTTGTTTTATTAAATAAATAACAAAAGCACAAAAGCTCAACTCAACTTTATTTTTAATTAAAACTGAACTCCAAAATATTTAATTTTATTAAGTGAAGTGCCCTGTAAAAATAATAAACTAATTAAATTCAGATAGTAATCATAGTTAAGTATTTATTTATTAAGCACTGGCACATCTCAAAGTAATCAAACTTCATCTTCATTCAGTTCACTTCCACTGCGCAAATATTTGTAGATTTTGACCAGCTTTCCCGCTTTTTCTGTCCCAAGCTTGTTGCGTAACTTGGACCAGATGTGTCCAAATGTTGAGAAAACTCTCTCAATGGCAGCTGAACTTGGGATACAACTCGGTAGATGTTCACAAAAGTTGCGGAAATTTTCCAAACCAATAGCGTTTCTTTTTGCAATTTGTAGTTTCATCAATTGCCACCAAGTAGAGGAAGACTTTCTATGCAGCTGAATGACTTTATTATTAAACATTGATACTGAGAAAAGGTTCTTGTCTTTTATTTTGAGAGCCATAAAATATACTTGATATTGAAGCTTGTTGCTGATTATCCACTGTTTTGCTGCCATTGCTTGCTCTTCATCAAGTTCTGCTCCTGTTAAAAAAAAAAAAAAAAAAAAAAAATTATATATATATATATATATATATATATATATAATATATATATATATATATATATATATATATATATATATATATATATATATATATATATATACACACACACAGTATATATTTACTATTTCTATGAAAATAGAAAGAATATATTATAAATAGATTATAAATATTGATACTTACCCATGTATTGAGGGTCCATGAAGTATGCTACATAAAAGAATGGTTGCACAGCATCAGTCATTCGTTTTTTAATTTGAGCTCTGTATGGCTTGAGGTCTTCACTTTGCGAGAGCTGTATCCACGTTTCAACAATAGTTGACAAAGTTGCTGAATCACTTTGAAGCTGCAAAAATTTGATTACACTGATATAATAATAAATCCCAGAATAAAGTATAAATAAAATTTTTACTCAAAGCATTAATTAATTAAAATAAAACTAGAGTAGGTATTAAAATAATTAAGTAGCGGATGTACCATACTTAAAAATGTAACCAAATTTTCATAGGTAGCTAAGTATACCTTATCAAGTGCAATAACAACTTCCTTTAGCTGCTTCTGAAGGTGATTGCCTCTCTGTATAAACCTGCATCGTTCAGGGCAGTGGCAATTTTTCCATCAATTTCTTGCTCAGTATTGATTTCCATGTATTTATGAACATTTTTTATAAATGTGTCTACACAAGCTTCCTGTGAGTTCCACCGAGTATCGTTCGGTATTTGTGGCATTAGTCCTCCCTTGTCCTTCAGCCATCCCTGATTAACAAAATAAAAGGATTTGGAGAGAACATATTAAAAAAAATATATATATATATATATATAGTTTTTTTTACTTATATGTGACTGGTGGTGACTGCGAAAATACTTGTGAATTTCGATTATGTGTTTTAATACACTATTAGGTGTAACTTCTTTCTCCAGGAGATTAAGGTAATGAGATAAACACCCATGGGTTAGAATGTTAGGATATTTCTCCTGAAGTAATTTTTTCATGCGCTTCATTTTGCTCTCATTATCAGTACAGACTGCAAATACCTTGAAAATATGAGAGAGAAATAATCATAGTATTGTAAGGACTTTATACATAGTATTATAGTATTGTACTGACATAGTATTGTAAAGATTTTATAGTTACTTTATTTACTTGAGCTATTTTAATTAATAATCTCTCTAAACTTTTAATGCACTCAAATTACTCACATCTTCGTTGTATTTCTGTTGGACCTCATTTATTGCAGCTATAGCAAGTTCACAACAATATTCTGCTGTTTTCTTCTCTGATCCACAATCAGTCGTTGATAGCAGGAATGCTGAGCGGCCAGTGTGGATTGAGGTGGCAATGATGGGATCATTCCGCACTGATGACCATCCATCTTGTAGCGGAGTTATTGTAGCATTTGTTAAGTCATTACTCAGATTCTGTTCTATTTCATCATGTACTTCAGTAAGATGATCTCCCGCTAGGTCTTTTCTTGTTGGTGCGCAATACCCAGATCTTAACAGATTCATCATTTGTTTATATTATTTGCTGCTAGCAGCATTAAAAGCTGTTGCATTGCTGTAGAAAAACTTGGCAACTCTTAGATCAAGCAGTTTCTTTTGTTTTTCTGTTGTCTTTATGACAAAATCGGTCATCTGAGGTTGGGTCAATCTTGACTTTAATGGAGTACTACAAATACTGCTTGATGGGGGAAAATACAAAGATTTAGGTTTCTTCTTTAGAGGTTGAGAAGTAGAACAACTGTCTATGAAGGTGATGATAGAAATGAATCAAATGATAGTTCAGAAACTGATGATTCAGATGAAATATTTAATGCAACTTGATCATGAGTTGGAGGATTTTCATTTCTCTTTATACATTTTTGTAAATGTGTTTTGATTCTCTCAATTTTAGAACTTAATTCCATTCCACAATGTTTGCATTTCACTTTTGAGCTCCCTTCAACTCTTATGACATCGACCCACTCGTGAGAAGATTTCCTACCACTTCCAGCAACAAATGGCATGGTTTCTTAAATTCTTAGTGTTAAATAAAAATAATTCAGTATAGATACTGGTAATACTAAGCTTTAGCTATTATATCGAAGTTATATTTTAAAAAAAATCATTTATATGTATCTGTAACAAAATAGCAACAATCATTATCCAGAACAATGAATAAATACTGTATATAAGCGCAAAAAATTTTAAAGGCCATTTTTAAAATTTTATTATACGCTTTTCTTATATTAGCTATATAAAATTCGAAAAAACCCGATAAAACCCAGGTAGGTTGGGTTTTTTCAATAAAACCCAGTTTTTTGCCAACCCTGTACTTTTGGTACTAGCTGAAGATTTAACCGAGTGAACGGGATTGTATTTTTAATCCACGTCCCTTATTACGTAATTGGATACAGAACGATTAAGATAGAAGGGGGATAACGATGAAGAGAAATTTACCGAAATACATATCCACTTATCCAGGATATTATAGAATGAAATATGTTCTGATAGGTTTTTCTTTTCCTCAGAACTGGTTACTCACTTTTCAACCTTTCAGATGTTCCGCGCGATGATTCCTCATTTCACGGAGGTGTGTGTATGCGCGCGTTCTAATATTTTTACAATCTATTCCAATTGGTACCGATAGTTTTCATACACTCGCCGATAAACCCATTAAGAGAACAAAAAGCGCAGAAAACGCGCGCAAGTTAATCACCCTCGTAAAAGAGCAGTGAAATAGAGTTACGACAAAATTAAAGGATCTAATAAAAGACAGCTGCATGGGGACGTTCAGGGACACACACACACACACACACACACACACACACACACACACACACACACACAATCGACGTACACTCGTCAACCAATGCAAGAATCCGTGTCATAAGATGTTGCTGCAAACTCGTCATGCGGTTCCTTATTCACTCTTAACAGAGTTTTATCTGACTTCCATTTGTTTCCAAATCTCGTAACTGAACTACAGAAGGTACTAAATTAGCCTGACCATAAATAACTGAAGAATAGTTAGGAAGTCAAGAGTAGCATCTTCTACGAGGGTGGCATGCGTATAAAACCTTCACAAAAATGACGGACAGACTGCATCCA
>JAJOZX010000194.1:1780000-1837500 GCA_023014485.1 Bathynomus jamesi
GCTGAATTTAATAGACTGCATCCAGACCGCGAGCCAATAACACAGAGTTGTGTTAGCAGACTTGTTGCAAAGTCTCTTTGACTCCGATTTCCTATGAGTAGAATTATCTGGATTCGTTCTTCCTTGCTCACAGACATTATGGCCTGTAGAAAGAGAAAATATGAATTATGGTTTGTAGAAATAGAAAAATATGAATTTCTCCTATGATGCCGGACTTATGGGACACCCTGTGTGTGTATATATATATATATATATATATATATATATATATATATAGAACGACGTAAGTATAGAGGAATGTTCTGCACACGAGGAAGAGAAATAACGAACAAATGAAAAATGAGGTAACCGCCCGGGAATCGAGCCCAGGATCTTCCGATTGCCGGTCAGATGTGCAGAACACTCCTCTATACTTACGTCGTTTCTATACATTAATATACTGCGTGGTCATTGCAGTTATATATATATATATATATATATATATATATATATATATATATATATATATATATATAATATATTATATATATATATATATATTATACAGCATATCACAGGAAAATGATTTCAACTCGGCAAAAGTGGTGATCTTAGCATTTGGTGAGTATTTTCACTGGGCCATTCTAATCTCCCGCCAAACTACTTAAAAGATATTTTTCAGTAATTTATGGACTAAAGTAAGAAACCTGTGAATAGATTTCAGAAAACTTATTTATGTAAATATTACTTAAACCCATTTTAGTAATATATTACTATTAATAATATTACTGTACTCGTAATAGAGTCGAGTACAGAAGTTAGAAGTTTCTTCCGTCGAACTATTTATCCTACTGATATTATATATATATATATATATATATATATATATATATATATATATATATATATATACTGTATATATAAAACTCAGAAATGCCAACCCTCCCTAAATAAGGATACGGGGAAGGGGGGGGAGGAGGAAAGAAAGAAACACCATGGCCACAATAAACCACGACCGAAGTTGACAAACTTTTCTTTTAGGTGTAACTGGCAAAACTTATCGCGAATCTGGCGCTGCTAAAGAGGGAATTCAGATTCAACCCAAAGTTACGACGTCCTTAGACCCTTTCAACTCTGAGCAACGAGGTTAAACAAAACTTTTCGGGTACGTTCGCTTCAAACCACAACACGAAAAATGTGATACTTTTTTTCATTCTTTCTCAAAATCTGAGCGCAGAAGATGGAATTCATGTAGGAGACTATGGATGTAAAAATGGACAGTTTTTTTTTAAACTACGAATATATATATATATATATATATATATATATATATATATATATATATATATATATATAAAGAACGACGCTTGTGTTGAAGAGCGTTCCGCACAAGATGAGGAGGGAGAACGAGCAAATGAAAAATGAGGTACCTCCCAGGAATGTGAAGGTGCCCATTCAGGGCATTTGATTCCGCTCGTATGTAGGAGAATTAAGAGTACTGACTAATCGGGGTCCTTGGTGCAGTGGTTAGCATATCCGACCGGCAATTGGATGATCCCGGGTTCGATTCCTGGGAGGTACCTCATTTTTCATTTGCTCGTTCTCCCTCCTCATCTTGTGCGGAACGCTCTTCTACACAAGCGTCGTTCTTTACATTAATTATACTGTGTTGTTTGCAGCTTATATATATATATATATATATATATATATATATATATATATATATATATATATATATACACACACACACACGGTGCTTCAAAGAAAATGTTACCACTTACATGGCGCTAATATATCATTGCTTATCCCTTATAGTTTTTTTTTCGTTTATGCAAGTTTTTGCGTTTATTTGCTCTTTTTTAATCATAATGTCATTTTTCTTAATGATTTTGCGAATAATTAATGAGAACTCCATTCAATGGAAATGACTAAAGGTTTACATTACAGCAACACAGATTTCTGCGTTGCTCTAACAGCATTGTCAACAGCATTGTTGCTCGCAACAGTATTGCCAAGCAAACTGGGGGTCAATGTACTGACAAGACTTTCGTACGTGGTTCATCACTACCGAAAGCAACACTGCTCCGCGTTAGCCCAGTTCAAAAAACATCCAATTCCATATTCGTGTTCGAGCAGTTTTCGTTAGCTTGTATTGCGGATACCTTCAATTATTATCAGTCCTGGTGCGTGATTCCTCGGGAGCAAGATGCACCGCTAGTTCGTGTTTCGTCCCAGAGGGAACGCAAATTTACCCTTATCAATCACAGTCACACTCGAACTACGGCAGGAGGTTCGTTAGGCACAAACTGGACCAATAACCACAACCATTTCCAATCGCAAACCTTCCAAATACAGATCTCTCTTTATTATTATTTTTAATAATAATAATAATAATAAGTTTTTATATATCTGTCGATTTAACATGGAAATAAACTGCATTTGTGAACTCAAACGGAATAAAATTTTAAGAAAACTACTCCTGAAGGTGGAATCCCCCCTCCCCCCCCAAAAAAAACCAGAAAAAACAAAACTTTTATTACTTTACCCCTTTTCTTTATTCTGTTTTTTAAGATTTCAACATTTCTCCATTGTACCTCTTTATAATCTAATTTACTTTTCCAGTCCTTATTATTGTGACGATCATTGAGTTTAATCACCACTATTAATAATATCATCATCATCATCATTATTATCGTTGTCGTCATCACTATCATTATTATTATTATTATTATTAATTGTAGACAAAATCATACCCTCATTTTCCTCACTCAAGTTCGATTCAAACGGTTTCATTTTCCTTCGACTCCTCCTCTAATTTTTATTATTTATCTTTTTCCCCAAAATTTTATCATTTTATTATTTAACAATCAACTACTGTATATTTCGCGTTCTTCTTCTACCCTTCGTATTTCCCTCTACCCTCGCATTTCCTTATCTCGTTAACTACATACTAAGTCTTATACGGCTCACAAGATACAAAACTATCATTATCCCAACAAGAAGTTAGAAGTCGAAATCCTCAAATACTTCGACAAAGTTAACAAATTTTTTGTTTTTTATTTTTGTTCCTACTCGTCCGTCACTTTCTTTGTTATTAGTGACGAGTTAGAAATTTTTGGTGAAGAATTCCCCCCAAAAGTTCTCAAATGCGCGGAAACCCTGTATATATATATATATATATATATATATATATATATATATATTATATATATATATATATATGTGTCCGTGCGTGTGTACACAAATTTAGCAGTTTTAATATACTTTCTTGAACCTTCAGTTTTATAACCATATTCCCTTTTATGCGTTTTTACTACATTCGAGTCTGGTTTATCAAGTTAAAATTTATATACGCTTACCAACGAGCCTATACACACACACACACACACACACACACACACACACCACACACACACACACGTCCGCCTCGCGTCCTGTATGTGTATACGTGTACATAAATATCAATGTGGGCCGTTCAAGATGTGTATACGTGTAAAAAAAAAAAGGTATAACGTCCATATTACGAATTAAATATTTATAAACAACATTTCTGCCCTTAGTTTTGCTGACCAAAACGAGTTACTGTATAATAAAATATATAACGCGATACCTCCATAAAAAAAAGTCGAAAAATCCCCTAAAAACGAGAACAAAATACCCTATCATTTATACACTAACTTATTACGAAAAAACAATTTTAAAATAAAAATCCCCCCCCTCATTATATATATATTATATATATATATATATATATATATATATATACCCTTTCGACCGCAAAGAGTTAAACTAGTGAACTCGTAAACGCATCAGATGCAGCCTGTGGGTTCGAATCACCTTAAAAGGAGATCAATTTAAAACTCTCAGCATTGCAACAACACACCACGAACCCGCCACCACGCTTACATTCAGGCCATGGAATCGTCAGTATATATATATATATATATATATATATATATATATATATATATATATATATATATATATATATATATATATATATATACATATACGACGACAAAAAGACGAAAACGTTTGAGATATTTTATTAAAAATGGCAAAGTAGGTTACTTCACAAATGCAGTATGATGCAAAATAGTGAAGTAATGGGAAAAATTCTTGATACCACAATGTTCCTTCACAAAAAAAACACTAAGTGAAAATATGAACGAACGAACGAACGAGCGTGCGTGTGCGTGTGTGTGTATTCCCTTACTCTATCTATACATACAAAGAGTAAACCCTCAAACAAAAAGCAACGTCATCATGAGGCGTATGAATCGACGTATGCGGATAGTTTGTTTCCTCCGCCGCCGTCCGTGCATTCGCACACGGATGAGGAAGGTGATGTTCAGTATGTGAACGAAAGGGAAATCGCGCCACCATAACAACATCTATCGACGACCAACGAGTTCACCCACGCTACCGATCACTCCGTCGCAATTTCAAGGTTGGGTCCAGTATCCTCCCCCCCCCCCTCTCTCTCGTTATCCTATGAAGTTAGAAAAGCTTCGAAAACATTTATACATGCATAACACTCGTTTCATGCAACACGTTATTCACACTTTTGTTTCCTCCAAATGCCGATTAAAAAAAAAAAAAAAAAAGAATTTTATATATATATATATATATATATATGCAGTACCCGCGGAAAGTTTCTGCAAACGAGACATAAATGCTCTCAATAAAAAAAAGTGTAGATTGGTGTACGAGGTTTGTTTTGGCAGTTGTCGTACATCACAGTAAGAAAATGGCAAAATGCATTTTTGAAAGCCATGCACGGGAAAAAATACGAACAGGAGCGAAAACCATCTATACAGATAATAAACTTGGTGCAGTAGCCTGAACGTGCCGATTAGTAGCGTTCAATATTGGATAAAACAACCGAAGCAGCAGCAGCAGCAGCAGCAGCAGCAGCCAGGCGCCAGAGTTCCAACACGCGAATCGTGAACAGGAAGACCTGAAAAGACCTCTACAGAGACGGACATAACATTGCTGTTTTGTAGCAACCTTCAATATCAACTCGGGAATTGAAGCGCATCTACAGAAGCTAAGGCTAACAAAGACCCTAAGATCCATTCTGAGGTTAGCCCGAGAGAAAGAAGAAAGTAAGGGGTTAAAAGAAGAGAATAAGGGGTTAAGTAAGGAGCAAAACCTATCATTCGTGGGTTAAAATTCATTCAGAAAAAGAAAGACACCATCATCATCCGCCGGCCACTGCCAACAAGTCGGAAAAATAGTCGAAGAGAATACTTCCAGCTGTTGCAGACCGGTCCTCCACTCCATAGGGAGGTAGAGGATGCAGCCCACTCTGCCGGAAAGGGGTGAAAGATGAAAAGTAAAATAAGAACGCATTACAAACCATGCAACACATTCTTAACTCAAACACTATCATACCATGCAAACTACAGACATGCAATGAAGAGTTACAGACACGCAAATAAGGAGAGAAAAAAAAAGAATAACAAAAAGTGGGTTAGTTTACGCTACGAGCTACATCTAAGTTCGTGTTAGTCTAATTTTTTTTTTTTTTTTTTTTTTTTTTAAACAGCGTTTGATAACGTATTTGTAAGGACTACTGAAGAAAAGACTGTAAAACACCTGAAAATGGCAGCTAGGCGTCCAGCCAAGAAAGCGCTTCTGTCGTTCTTGAAAAAAGTTTGTTTTTTGCAAGAAATATAAACACTAGAGACCTTCACAATGCAACAACCCGTTATTTAGCGACGAATCCCGTTTTTAAACGTTCAGTAATCGTATGTAGTTGGTGCGCATATAGAAATGCGGAAAATCTAGAAAATCTATGGATGATCCATACACCCAAGACGCAGTTAAACATCCTCCAGGGGTCATAGTGTGGGGGTACTACTACTCGGGAAAAGGTCGTGGAAGCCACCTTTATTTTACCACAAACACCAATGTGAGAGATGATGATGATTACATTCAAGCGCAACGAGGGACTCTACAATCAATAATAATGATGATCCCCAATTCCACAAATTTTTTTGGCAAGAGGGTACGCCGTGTCGTAAAGCTAAAAAATAAGTAGCTCTCTGTCCAAAAACTTACCGTTTTAGATTGGACAGGGAATAGTCCAGATCGTCGTAATCCAATTAAAAACAAGTGAAATCTAATGAAGGATCACTTCGACCAATACGACACTCGCTTCATTCGAAACCTTACTGAATCACTCAAAGAAACTAAACTACTGAAATTACACCAGAATACTGCAGAAAATCGTCAGAATTCATGTCACGGCATATAAAAGCAATTATTAGAAGGGGAGGAATGTCCACTATTATAAAAGTTAAATGCGTGTGAGTATGCAGAAACTTCCGGTGGTTCCGTGGGTAAAATAAAAAATAAATAAATAAATAAATATACAGGGTGTCCCAGAATTAACTATCTATTTCAATGAAATCTGACAAATTTTTTTAAAAACACACTTTTATTTATGTTTATCATGTTTAATGTGTGTTAAAAATGTATAAATTTCTAAATTTTTTTCATAATTTTATTTTCATAATGTTTTCATTATCTGGTCCAATGAAAGACCGTCTGAAGTCATAGAATGGCAAAGAGACTCTCCAAAAGTTAACGTGTGGCTTGGAATGACCAAATCCAAAATTTATGGCCCATTCTTCTTTGCGGAAGCAACTGTAACAGGTACCGTCTACCTTGATATGCTTCAGCAGTTTCTCGAACCACAGCTTCTTGATGATGGCATTCTTGATAATGTTGTGTTTCAACAAGATGGAGCACCATGTCATTATGCTCTAATTGTTCGAGAATACATCAACAGACGCCTTCCGAATCGGTGGATTGGACGTGGAGGACCTCGACCTTGGCCTCCGCGTTCTCCGGATTTGACACCCCTGGATTTCTTTGCATCGGGTTTCATAAAAACAAAGGTTTATCGCCAAAAGATCAATGCTTCTTGTTGAAACACAACATTATCAAGAATGCCATCAAGAAGAAGCTGTGGTTTGAGAAACTGCTGAAGCATATCAAGGTAGACGGTACCTGTTACAGTTGCTTCCGCAAAGAAGAATGGGCCATAAATTTTGGATTTGGTCATTCCAAGCCACACGTTAACTTTTGGAGAGTCTCTTTGCCATTCTATGACTTCAGACGGTCTTTCATTGGACCAGATAATGAAAAAATTATGAAAATAAAATTATGAAAAAAATTTAGAAATTTATACATTTTTAACACACATTAAACATGATAAACATAAATAAAGGTGTGTTTTTAAAAAATTTGTCAGATTTCATTGAAATAGTTAATTCTGGGACACCCTGTATATAAAGGGTGTCCCAGAAGTCTTGGAGGAGTTTCTATAACTTTTTTGTTTGGGGATCAAATAAAAAAAAGTTTGCAACGCTTGAAAATATATTTATTGCGATTTTAATTACAAATTTAATATCTGGTGAAAATCTTTATTTTCATTGCGTAAATCTAAAATCGCATTAGCGTACGTTATCCGACTCTGATGATCTTGTGGTTTAATTTTTTGAGCAATTTGAATTTTGTACGGGTAAAGATTGATATCCTTTCTTAAAATTCGATGTAAGGAACTTCTTGAAATGTTTAATTCCTGGCTGCGTCGTCGGACTGATGTGGATTTTCCTCAACGCTTTCACGAACCATCTCAGCCCGAGTTGGACTTCGGCTTGTCCGAGGACGCCCAGTCCGTGGTTCGTCTCCCTGACCCTTTCCCATACGAAATTTAGCGACGTACCGTCGAATAGTTCGATCAGAAGAAGCAGAACATGCGTTGAATTTTAATCGGAAAGCTCTTTGAGCGGGAATGATGGAAGAGTTGTTTGTCAAATAAAGTTCCACAATTTAATCGCAGCAAGGGTACTTTAATTGAAAAATAAAAATAAACAAATTAATCAAAAAAGAAAAAATTTATAACCAAATAAAACCCCACCAAGACTTCTGGGACACCCTATATATTATATAATATATATATATATATATATTATATATATATATATATATATATATATATATATATACACACACACCTTTGGTTAGCTTCCGCCCGAATTGTTCATTCTGACGAAGGTCAAGCTTTTCACTCCACCTTAGACCTACAGTTTAACGTGGAATCCGAACCACGCCCCATCAGCAGCCCAGCGTCTTAATCACTAGGCCACCTTGGGTACCCATTTATCTACCAACCACTTTCTTTATTGTGTGGAAGGATGAACAGCTGGGTTTTGCTGCGCGCCGGCTGCCGTCGGGTCTCGAACCCGGGGCCGATGGTTTCGTAATCAGCGACGCTAACCATTACACCACCGAGGCGCCTATATATATATAGGGTGAACCAAATGTAGGTGGACAGTAAATGATAACGTTTATTTTGAGAATACATATTTAATTTTTTTGTATACTATAATACAAAATAAAATTTAAATAAATTTAGTTATAATATTTAATATAATAAAACACAAACACCATAGTTATAATGAACACCATAGTTATAATATAATATAACACAAACCGTATTCAACCTACTGTCCACCTACTTTTGGTTCACCGTGTATATATATATATATATATATATATATATATATATATATATATATATATATATATATATATATTAGAATTCAGATGTAGTTCAAAGACAGTTCATAATAGCTTAATAATACTTTCGGTTAAGTTCGATTAATGGTGTGTGTTGAAAGTGCGTCTGAATAACATGGCCACCTCGATTACCTGACTTTAGTTTAATCCCTTTGAATTATTATCTGTAAGGATGCGCTAAGGCACTCGTATTCTGTGACAAATCCAGTATAGAAGAACCCACGACACTGGTCAATGGATCCATTCTTCAAGAGTATCTCACTGCTGCTCTAATGGAGTTCAATCAAGCATTCAATACGCATTGTAGCTACAAATGATAGTCATCTAGCGGAAGTGTTTTGAATTTGAATTTGGACAGTTTGGATAGCTAACCAACCATATATATATATATACAGCGTGTCCCAAAGAAATGTATACCCACTTTGTTCGATAATACCAGCTATGAGGATAATAAATATATTACTTTTTATGTTTTTTAATAAATAATTTTCTCCTGAATCTAAATATGTAATTATTTTTATTAAAAATTGAAGAACAAAAACGTTACAGATGTTTAAATTATAATTATTATTTTCGAGACTTCATGTGCGATATTTTCTAATATTTTAACCGACTGTTTTGAGATACTTATGTTTAGTGTTGATATTGAAGCATAAATGTTGCAATTATTAGTTAATTCAAAAAATTTACAAATTCCATGGTTAAATGACACTTTATCTAAGATGTTCGACGTCTTCCAGAACGTTGTTTTTGTAAGTTTTGCACAGTGCCGTCGGTTTCAAACTTATCTCGTATACGTGCAAAAATATTAGAAAATATCGCACATGAAGTCTCGAAAATAATAATTATAATTTAAACATCTGTAACGTTTTTGTTTTTCAATTTTTAATAAAAATAATTACATATTTAGATTCAGGAGAAAATTCTTTATTAAAAAACATATAAAAAGTAATATATTTATTATCCTCATAGCTGGTATTATCGAACAAAGTGGGTATACATTTCTTTGGGACACGCTGTGTATATATGTATATATATATATGTATATATATATATATATATATATATATTATATATTATATATATATATATATAGGCCCTGCGACAACTTTTTTTACGAATCGAATCTCGAATCAAATCAATCCAAACAATTCAATTCAAATCGAATCAACTGTACACATAGACGAGGGCCACTCAATATAATTTGCCCCACCTTTTTTTTTTAACTCTCCAAGTTTCCTCTAAGTTCCAGAAATTTTGTACACAAGTAGTTACATACCTTTCTCACAAGTTTTTATTTTTCCACAAAGTCTCCATCCTTTTCTACTCCACCTCGGAACAAGGGCCTTTATTCTTTGCTGGTAAAAGTCCGCTGGGTTCAGCTGGAGCCACCTCTTAACCTCCTCAACAACCTCATCGTCACTCTGAAACTTTCTTCCACGAATAGCATCCTTCATTAGCCCAAATAAATGGAAATCTGAAGGTGCCAGATCCGGGCTGTATGGAGAGTGGGGTAACACGGTCAAGAGCATTTTTGTGGTGGCCTGTCTTGTTTGCAAACTGTTGTGTGGTCTTGCGTTATCGTGCAAAAGAAGGACGTCTTCCAGCTTTCTCTTCGGTCGAACTCGCTTTATACGTCTCTGGAGTCTCTCTAGGGTAGCAATATATGCCTTCGAGTTGATTGTTTGTCCTTTCTTCATAATGTCCTCCAGAATCACCCTCTTCATGTCCCAGAAGATGGTGGCCATAACCTTTCCTGCAGAGGGAGCCATTTTGATCTTTTTCTTGCGTGGGAAGTCTGCATGATGCCACTCCATGGATTGGCGTTTTGTTTCAGGTTCAAAGTGGTATACCCAAGTCTCATCCCCAGTCACAGTTCGTGAAAGGAAGTCATCCCCTTCTGTCTCGTATCAAACCAACGACTGGGAAGCAATTTCTTTTCTTTGGGCTTTGTGATCTTCAGTCAGTTCGCGAGGAACAAACCGTGAACACACTTTTGAGTATCCCAGTTGCTGAATTATTGAATTCATACTTCCTTCACTAATTCCTTGTTCCAGTGATGCGTCTTGTATGTGACGCGTCGATTTGATCGAATGATGCTATTAGCGCATTGCACAGTGAGAGATGTCAGCCGATGCCGGACGACTGCTGCGTGACTCATCATCGAGGCTGGCTCTCCCTCTCTCCGATGATCTCACACGTTTAGACCAGCGTCTAACTGTGCTTCGATCAACAACAGCATCTCCGTAAACGTTTTGTAGACGTTTGTGAATATTTCCAACTGTTTCCTTCTCTGCGGTTAAGAACTCGATAACAGCTCTCTGTTTACGACGCACATCACTGTCAGACGCCATTTCCGAAACTGCGTTAACCATCGGTTTTATAAAAGGACGCTTAAAAGCGGTTTTATACAAGGAGGGGAGGTTCAAACTGGAAAAATCCGGTTGTGTGTAGATTAGTGTGTTTCTACACACAATTAGTAATAAGCATAAAATTAATTAAATCTTCTTGAGAACAAAGGACAAAGTAAATCCTAAAAAAATGTATTAAGTATTTGATCATGAGGAACAATGGTATTAAAGTATAGTAAAAGTTAAATGCGAAAAACTTCACTTTTTTCTACGTGAAGATCAAAATATAATTAAAACCCACTCTAATATACAGAGTTTATTTCCACAACAGTTTCGATGTCCACTGGCATCCTCTGTATCCACCCGAAGAGGATGCATCGAAACTGTTGTGGAAATAAACTCTGTCTATTAGAGTGGGTTTTAATTAACATATAATAGAAATGTTATTGCACAAGAAATTCGTCTCATTATATAGTTCGAATTATAATCTATGTAAAAAGAAGTGTTTATTTACGAAAGTGTTCTTCAAAACATCACTGGTGGTGTTTACCGGACTCAATGGAGATTCAGAAATATCGAATCGGAGCCCAAGCTAACGAATCAAATCGAATCCTCTCTCCTGATTCGAAATCAAATCGAATCTTGAAGCCTCGCAGGGCCCTAATATATATATATATGATGAATAAAACCACGAAGGAAAGGAAACACAAAATGGTGCTCAAGCGCTTTCGTCTAATGACATCCTCAGGAACACTGAAGTACATAAAGGGTTACGGCCTATATATAGGTTACAGAAAAAAAAAAAAAATCATATATATATATATATATATATATAATATATATATATATATATATATATATGCAATAAACGGAGAAGTAAAAATAAAAATTAAAAATTAAATGATTAACATAGAGGCATACAGATTTGTAAGGAAAAATATCGATTTTTAGCACAAGATCAAAAATACAAATTTATACTGGAAATCTGCCCGGGTTTTAACACTTTGCCTTTTATAGTCAAGTTTCGATATACACGGTGAACCAAAAGTAGGTGGACAGTAGGTTGAATACGGTTTGTGTTATATTATATTATAACTATGGTGTTCATTATAACTATGGTGTTTGTGTTTTATTATATTAAATATTATAACTAAATTTATTTAAATTTTATTTTGTATTATAGTATACAAAAAAATTAAATATGTATTCTCAAAATAAACGTTATCATTTACTGTCCACCTACATTTGGTTCACCCTATATATAAAAATAAAATGAAAATTAAAAGTTAATAAAGTAGCATACAAGTTTACCAAAGATTAGCGTCCTACCCTTTTTATCTAAATCTGTTTTGAAGGAATTCAAAACAACAGGATCGAGTTGAAAAAGACCTTTGCTTATGTTGAAATTATTTGAAAGTTGGATAATGGCAGACTCAAGAATATTTCTATTAACAATGTTGCTAGAGTGGAATAAAACTGAACCATTATTCCAATCAATACAGTGGGATAACTCTGACAAATGGACAAAAAGAGCATTGGACAACTGTCCTGTTCTAACGGAATATTGATGCTGTTTTTATACGTGTGTGCAAATCCTTTCCCGTCTGACCTATGTAAAAGGAATCACATTGTTTACACCCAATTTTATAGATAATGCCTGAATTATTGGTAGGGCTATTTTTTACTATGATATTTTTCACAATATTGTTATATGAAAATACTACATTAATATCCAAAAGTTTAAGTACATTAGCAATGCCTAAAAAGCCCGGGAAAAATGGAAGTACTAAAATATTTTTTGACAAAGTACGAGTGTTATTATTGACACGATAGAAAGTTCGTTTTGCCTTGTTGAGACAAGATTCCATAAACGCAGATGGACAACACAGATCACTTCCAATACCGTTGATTTTTTCCAATTCGGCATCGATGTATTCCGGACTGGCGATCCTAAGGGCGCGGAGGAACATTGATGAAAAAATGGCCTTCTTAGTGGGGGTGTCATGTCCCGAGTAAAAGTGTACGTAGGACAAATTGTTTGTTGTTTTCCGATAGATACTAAACTTAAAACCTGGGCTTTCCCTATGTACACGCACATCCAAAAATGGGTTTGAATTGTCTTGTTCCACTTCTAAAGTAAACTTAATGGAGGGGACTTAATCATTTAACTGAAGGAGGAAGTTATCCAGGTCACGATTCATGGGCCAGATACACAAAATATCGTCGACGACGTACCGCAACCAAGGGATGCCAACCCCCAGGATTCTCGGTATCTGGCCCATGAATCGTGACCTGGATAACTTCCTCCTTCAGTTAAATGATCAAGTCCCCTCCATTAAGTCCCCTCCATCTGGTACCGTCCTGAGCCAGGCATCCAGTCTTCTCTTAAAGACTTCAACTTTGACCCCCGTTACGTTTCTGAGGTCCTTCGGAAGCTGGTTGAAAAGTCTTGGCCCCCTGACAACCAAGCTATTTTCCTTCAGAGTTGAGGAGGTCCCTTGTCGGGCCTTTAATTTGGGAACACTACACATTCTGCCTTTCCTATTTTCCAGTGTTGTTTGAATGGTAATTGGGCTTAGTTTTAGGTTTGGTACCAGTTTTTCGATCATTTTCCATATGTAGATTATGGTGTGCCTTTCTTCTTCTTCTTTCCAGGGAGTACAGATTTGGTTTACGTAGTCTTTCCCAGTAGTTGAGTTCTTTGCAGCCATCAATCTTGGCTGTGAAATGCCTTTGCGTTTCTTCTAGTTAATCAGTTTCTTCCTTTTTATATGGGGACGTCAAAACTGAGCAGTACTCAAGTTTTATAATCATTGTTTTTAGCAGGGGAAACATTACTGTCCTGTCCCTTCTCTTGAACGTTCTTAGTACCTGTCCGGCGACTCTTTTTGCTTTATTTATCGCTATCTGATTTTGTGTTTCGAATTTCGCATCATCTGTCATTATTCTCCCGAGATCGATCGCTTTCGTGTTTCTCTGAATTTCCTGTCTATTTGGAGCATAATATGCAGTGTGTTTAAGTTCTTCTTTTCTACCATATCTCAGGAGCTGAAATTTCTCGGTGTTAAATGACATGTTGTCTTCTGACCATTTGTATATTTTGTTCGTGTCCCTCTGCAAGGCCTCCACGTCATGTACATCGCTGATTTTTCTGCTGATCTTTGTATCGTCTGCAAAGGATGTTACTATACTATTGCTGTTTACTCCGCTGTCTATGTCTGTTAGCATGATAATGAACAGGAGTGGGGCCAGTACTATCCCTTGTGGTACTGAGCTGCGTACTTCCGATTCCGATAATGATATACCTTGAATTTTGACGACCTGCAGACGTTCTCTGAGGAAGTTGTAGATCCATTTTCCCACTTTGCCTGTTATTCCCATATATTTAATTTTATGTGCTATTATACCATGGTCACATTTGTCGAAAGCTTTAGCAAAATCTGTGTATATAACATCGTAGTTGTCATTGCCTTCCATTGCATCTAGGATATTGTTGTAGTGTTCTATTAGTTATGATCGGCATGATCTACCAGTCAGTGCTCTTCAACCTGGGCGGTACCGCCCACTAGTGGCTCAAGGATCTCATTAATCTAAAGGTAATTGCAATTAATTTTATTGTTTTATGCAGGGTATATAACTTTTAGTTTGAGTTTTTGCATTTTTAATTTTGGTGGGCGATACGGAGATTCAAAATTACAAAAGTGGGCGGTAAGCATAAAAAGGTTGAAGAGCATTCAATTCTACCTGATCGGAATCCATGCTGATTTTCGTTGAATCTTTCCCGTGTCTCCAGGAAGTCATAAATTTTCTCTCTAACTATTCTTTCAAATACTTTGGTAAGGTGGGACGTCAATAACACTGGTCTATAGTTCTTTGCTTGAGATCTGTCCCCTCCTTTATATATAGGGACAATGTTTGTTCTTTTCAAGATGCTCGGTATTTTCCCAGTGTCTCGGGATCTTCTCCATATCCAGTATAAAGGTGTAGCTATTTAATTTTTACAGTTTTTAATTAGTAATGCGTTCCAATTGTCCGGACCTGCAGCTGAATGGGGTTTCATTTGTCCTATAGCTCTCGCTACATCTCGTGTAAAATCAAAGTCTGTTACATACTCTCCTTGCATTTCCTCTTAAAAGAATGCATTTACTGTATGTCAGGTATCGCTTTGTCACTTTTTAGGGTACTGAAAACTGATTCATAGTGAGCTCGCAATGTATCAGATATTTATTTTGGATTGTCGGTTAGTTCATTATTTCTCGTCCTTAAGGGCCCAATAGCGGCGCGCGCTTTTGTTTTCCTTTTTTCATAGCTATAGAAGTATTTTGGATTTTCCTTTATTGCTTCTACCGCCTTTTCCTCTTCCCTCTCTGTATGGTCCTTAATCAGGGCTTGTATTTCCCTATCGATACCCTCCAGTTTTTCTTTTATTGCTTTCCTGTCATTATCTCCGCAGTTGCCTAACTTCGCCTCCCTCTCTCCACTCTCTTTCTTTTGCCTCTCTAGCCAGCTCCTCTTTCCTTTTGGCTGTGATTTCGAAGCATATTTTTCTAAAAATCTCAGCGTTTTTTCTTCCAAGGTTGTTAGTATTTCTTCAGTTGTTTTATTCTCGAAAACTGTTCTCCATTCTATTTGGACCATGTGCGATCTGATTGCTTCCCAATTTATAGTCTTGGATTTAAGTTAAAGGCCCCGAATTTACTTCTTTCCTCAATATGTGTATTGTCTTTTAATGCTGTCGTCATATTTGTTGATAACTCGATTAAGGTGTGGTTATTTTTATATCAGCAATCAAGTTCGTGTTATTCGTGAATACCAGATCCAGGCAGTTATTTTTTCTGGTATTTTCTGTTATCTCCAGTGTCAGCATAAACTCATTTGTGAGAGCCATCAACATTTTTGCTTGCTCCTGGTCTTCTCTTGTGCCCGCCTTGTCCTGGTGAATATATATATTCGTATCCACCTTTTTGTATTTTATAAATGGGAAGTTAAAGTCTCCGCAGATCATTATATTGGGGGATGGAGGGTTTATGGCCTTTATTAGCTTTCTGATGTCATCAATGGCCTCCGAGAATTTTTCGGTTGGGGTGCTTGGAGGTCTATAGATGACTATTACTATCAAGTTTAGTTTTTCTATTTTCACTGCTAGGAGTTCCACATAGCTGTTTGATTTACTTATTATCGTCTCAGTCATATGACCTTCCTGTACATATATAGCACAGCTACCTTTACGTTTCGTCGTTCTATCCGCTCTTAGTAAGTTGAAGCCCTCTATATTTATCTTTTTCTTATCAATACAATGTTCGCAGTTTTCACAATTTCCTTGGCAATCTTTAAGATGAGTGAGTTTTATATATATATATATATATATATATATATATATGTGTGTGTGTGTGTGTGTGTGTGTGTGTGTGTGTGTGTGTGTGTGTGTTTTGTCCATATAACCAAATGAGCGGTTTGAGGGTGGTAGAAAAAGAGAGAGGTAAGAGATGGAGTTATATTCCGTTACGTTTCGGCACAAAGCCTTGCTCACACAGAATGACAACACGAGTTAAACACACAATATTTAAATGCAGGCGATCTTTTCCAAACCTACTGGACATACATTCGTGGCTTCACTTGACTGGCTGGTTACTGTTGATGCTTCTTGGCCCCGCCCCTTTCTGCTAACTTCACCATAATTTTTCCCGTTAATATGGCTAAACACACAAATCCCTCTCTATGATTTACCACTTTTCCTGACGTCATATAAGCAGCTTCAATTGCTTTCCTCATCCTCTTATCTAGTCTTTTATGAATGATCTTAGCTTCTTCCCAGTTTGGCAGGTGTCCGTACCTACCTGCGTGCAAGATGAGTGAGTTAGATGTTCGATGTAGACGCGTGTCTGCTCTATGTTCACATATAGTCTTTTTGGTAAGCCGCGCCCTGACTACCCATAATAAACGGCAGAGCAGCCATTACATGGAATCTCGTAAACTACACTACGTTCATTAATACACTCATTTTGTTTCGTCCTTCCTATTTTTATCCCCAAAGAATTGGCTAAATAAACTCCCGTTCCTCTTGGGAATTTATCGATAATTTGGGCTCCTCTTGAATGCGGAACCGTTATATACTCTCTATCTACATTATTTTCAGTCCACGCCGTTCTGATATATTAATTGCTTTTTTCTTTAGTTTAACTATTAATCCTTCGGGATAACCTAACTTTCCAAATGCTTCCCTGATGTATTCAAATTCATTCACCAGATACTCCTCACTACATATTCTAATAGCTCTAGGGTAGAATCCAATCAATACGCCTGTCTTAGTCTTTTCACTATGAGCAGACAAATAATGAACCAAGTCATCTTTGTTTGTAGGCCTTCTATAGACTGAAAATTTTGCACTTTCACCCGATCTCCAATTCATTGGAAAAATCGCTTTTTTAGACGCTCTCTCTTCTTCTTCCACCGTAAACTGTATATGACCATCCACATCATTCAACATTCTTAACCTATTGTTTATATCCGCGTTCTCTGGAACCACTACTAACACATCGTCAACCTATCTAAACCAAGCTGCACCTCTTCCCATTTTCCTAATAAATCTGTCCGTCTCCAAGGTTTCCATATGAACACTAGCCATGACAGCTCTGAGTGGTGAACCCATGGTCGTGCCTCTGTGTTGCCTATACTCTTCACCTTGAAATGTAAATGTATCAAACTTCACACACAAAGAAACCAGTTCCATGTAATCCTTCCTCCCTTATTACCGGAAGAACGCTGTCTTCGATGTTTTCTATCGCTCTTCTGACCGCCTGTAATGCTCCATCCACCGGAACATTTGTGAATAATGCTTTAACATCAAAGCTCGCTAGTTTCTTTCCGTCAAAATTAATGTGCTTTAGCCTCTGTAATAAGTCAGAAGAATTTTTTAAATGAGCCTTACTTATTGACCCAAGCGCGGCTGAGAGAGGCTTAGCTAGTTTCTTGGCCAGCCCATGAGGCGCGCTACCGATACCAGATGTTATTGGTCTCATCGGTATGCCAGGTTTATGTACTTTTGGCAGGTCTCTCATTCTCGGCGGGCGAGGGGCTTCCTCCATTAAACCTATTAGCTTTCTTCCCCTCTCTGACCTGTTCAACACTCTCCTCACCTCAAGCAATGTCCTATACCCAAGAGATACAGGGAGGCATTGAGCACTTTGGGCAAATGCCAGGATATAGTTATAATTCAAGCCGACAAAAAGGGGGGATAATTGTGATGAATAAGGTGAATTATACAAACAAAATGATGGATTTATTGAATGATGTAACGACATATGAGAGAAGACCTACAGGGTATGTGGAAGATGAGGCAAAACGATTCAAACGGGAGGTGAGGAGTATTGAACAGGTCAGAGGGGGGAAGAAAACTAATAGGTTTACTGGTGGAAGCCCCTCGCCCGCCTAGAATGAGAGGCCTGCCAAAAGTACATAAACCTGGCATACCGATGAGGCCAATAACATCTGGTATCGGTAGCGCGCCTCATAGGCTGGCCAAGAAACTAGCTAAACCTCTTTCAGCCGCGCTGGGTCAATAAGTAAAGCTCATTTAAGAAATTCTTCTGACTTATTACAGAGGCTAAAGCACATTAATTTTGACGGAAAGAAACTAGCGAGCTTTGATATTAAAGCATTATTCACAATTGTTCCGGTGGATGGAGCATTACAGGCGGTCAGAACAGCGATAGAAAACATCGAAGACAGCGTTCTTCCGGTAACAAGGGAGGAAGGATTACATGGAACTGGTTTCTTTGTGTGTGAAGTTTGATACATTTACATTTCAAGGTGAAGAGTATAGGCAACACAGAGGCATAACCATGGGTTCACCACTCAGCGCTGTCATGGCTAGTGTTCATATGGAAACCTTGGAGACGGACAGATTTATTAGGATAATGGGAAGAGGTGCAGCTTGGTTTAGATAGGTTGACGATGTGTTAGTAGTGGTTCCAGAGAACGCGGATATAAACAATAGGTTAAGAATGTTGAATGATGTGGATGGTCATATACAGTTTACGGTGGAAGAAGAGGAGAATTGAAAAATGGCTTTTTTAGACGCAATGATTTGGAGATCGGGTGAGCGCGCAAAATTTTCAGTCTATAGAAGGCCTACAAACAAAGATGACTTTGTTCATTATTTGTCTGCTCATAGTGAAAGGACTAAGACAGGCGTATTGATTGGATTCTACCTGAGAACTATTAGAATATGTAGTGAGGAGTATCTGGCGAATGAATTTGAATACATCAGGGAAGCGTTTGGAAAGTTAGGTTATCCCGAAGGATTAATAGTTAAACTAAAGAAAAAAGCAATTAATATATCAGAACGGCGTGGAGGTGAGACAAACTAATGTAGATAAAGAGTATATACCGGTTCCACATTCAAGAGGAGCCCAAATTATCGATAAATCCCTAAAAGGGACGGGAGTTTATTTAGCCAATTCTTTGGAGATAAAGATAGGAAATATGGTGGGGACAAAACAAAATGAGTGTATTAATGAACGTAGTGTAGTTTACGAGATTCCATGTAATGGGCTGCTCTGCCGTTTATTATGGGGAGTCAGGGCGCGGCTCACCAAAAAAACTATATGTGAACATAGAGCAGACACGCGTCTACATCGAACATCTAACCTACTCATCTTGCACACATTCATAAGAGACTAGATAAGAGGATGAGGAAAGCAACTGAAGCTGCTTATATAACGTCAGGAAAAGTGGTAAATCATAGAGAGGGATTTATGTTTTTAGCCATATTAACGGGAAAAATTATGGTGAAGTTAGCAGAAAGGGGCGGGGCCAAGGAGTATCAGCAGTAACCAGCCAATCAGGTGAAGCCACGAATGGACGTCCAGTAGGTTTGGAAAAGATCGCCTGCATTTAAATATTGTGTGTTTAACTCGTGTTGTCATTCTGTGTGAGCAAGGCTTTGTACCGAAACGTAACGGAATATAACTCCATCTCTTATCTGCGTCTTTTTCTACCACCCTCAAACCGCTCATATATATATATATATATATATATATATATATATATATATATATATATATATATATATATATATATATATGCGATTAATTAGAAAAATTACCAATTATTTTTGCACCATTATTTCTTTGACGTCCTTTATATTCAACAGTTAGAATTAATGATCTTAAAATGTCAAACGAAGATTTTATTTTTTTTTATATTATTTGATCCCTTTGGGGCTTATATTTTAAATAAAATTACTCTTAAGCACCATTAAAAATCAAACAAACAAACCGGGTTTTCGAGGGTTCGATTTTTTTATGTAAAAAACAAACCAAAAGACGTCGCATTATTATATATATATATATATATATAACTGAAAAAAGTTCAACAGACACACATATAGGTCAAATGAAATGGAAATTCTAATTGATAACTAATTACATATACTGAGAGCAGCAAAGAAAAAAACTAATTAGTATTCTGCAGCCATTTTTCCAAATCATTAACAAATATGTCAAGGGTGTGTTAAATACGTTTATGTAAAATATATATATATATATATATATATACAGGGTATCTCAGAAGTAGTGCACCATAGGGCATAGGCTAATTAATATACGCGACTTCTGAAACACTGCATAAATCAGCATAAAAAATATTAACTTAAATAGCATCAAATATAATGCAAACCTTCTTCCATATGACAAACACACCAGTTATGCCAATAGCAAAAATCCAACAGTGGGAGCAATCTTGCGTATATATTTGTTAAAAAATTTTAAATACGATCACTCCATACCATATGATTACGAATGATCTTGAAGATTTTAAACATTTATTATGAAAAAACTAACAAAGCTACAGCGAAAAGCAACATATACAAATAAAGAAGAAGTCAAAGTTTTATTTACGAGCTATTGAAGATCAATACGAGTTCCTTTTGTGACTGCAGACATCAAAGCGGTATTCCGTTTCCCTCCATACATTTTGTAGCATATCATACTGAACTTTTCTTACAGCCTCGCGTATCCTTTTCTTCGAATGTGCCAAAGTTGTTGCCATTGGTGGAACAAAAAACTTCATTTTTGACATAGCCCCAGAGGAAGAAGTCGAGGGACGTTAGATCGGGCGAACGAGCCGGCCAAGGAATGGGGCCCCCACGCTCGATCCAACGATCAGGCAATTGCTCATTCAGGAATGTTGTAACCTCAAAAGGAGCTCATATTGAACTTCAATTGCTCGTAAATAAAACTTTTTGAGTTCTTCTTTATTTGCATATCTTACTTCTCGCTGTAGCTTTGTTAGTTTTTCCATAATAAATGTTTAAAATCGGGAAGATAATTTGTAATCACCTGGTATTATTAAATGCATAAAGAGTCACTGTCTTAGTCGCTTATTAGTGCTCGTTTTCCCCTCAAGCCAAGAAGCTTTCAGTTAAATCGTTGCCGAGGGAACGACACATCACCAGCCTATTTCTATGGTTATACCCCTAACATTAAAAAAGACATACTTAAACACACCTACATGAGCCCGGCTCTGCCTGTCTATGTCTGTCTCATTAACGAATGAGTGCGCATCTATTCTGCTGGTCAGCAAAGTTAAAAAGTGATTCCTTCTATAGAAGACAAATTTAATATGCGAGTATCAGAGTGCACCTCTCCACAACGAAAGAGTAACAAATGCGGCCTCCTTCCGATCAGAGATCTACACTGAGCCTTCAAGTCTAAAAGGATTGAGGCGGACTCGCATCTCAAGATTTATGAACGGGCACCGACCGGACAAATCGCCCGTCCGGCTCTAGCTCAAAGGGAAACGAACACGGGCTGCGAGACTTACCTATACACACATTTTATCTCCGGCCAATTTCATCCACAATCTAATAATCTAACGGAACGTAGTCTACTTTAACCTAACTTTTAATCTAATCCTATAAAAGGCCTATCGATAAGATGTCACATTGACGAAATATAGTTTTCTCCGAGCTACGCACTTCCTTCCGAACGACACCACCATCCGATTGATTATAATAAAATGCGTGGCTCAGGACGGTACCAGATGAGCCGGATGTACCTGGCTATGCGCGGTGGAGCGCAAGAAAGCAACTCGCTCCTCCACCAAGCCAGGGGTAGAGGCGGGGCCACCAGCTTGACTTTCGTGTGAAGAGACCAACACGCGGAACATCAGTGAGGTTAACGAGGTTAATAATGGCCAGAAAGAAAAGTCAACCCAAAACATGAACTTTGATTCAACAAAGTTAAAATCCAGTGAACTTACCCTTCCCTTTAATAAAGAGAATCAACAACAACAAAAAACAACCCTCCCTCCACCGTCAACCCTCTTCATTTTTCCCTTTTATTTAATCTTCCATTTTCCTTTACCTTCATTTCCCTCTACTCTCCCTCGCGTAAGCCTTCTTTTATATTATGGAGACGTTTAACAGATAACAGAATCTCTCCATCATCATCAGCGTCTCCTCTCTCTGCTCTCGGCTCAGCCATAAATTTGGCGTCTGCAACTCGAGAGAGTGAGTCTGCTTCCTCTCGCTTCCATTTCGGGTCATTTAAATCCTTTCCCATTAACACCACCATCCATTATACACCATAACCGAACGACACACACACAACTAAATAACTCCCATTAAAACACACACACACACACGTTAATAATATATATATATATATATATATATATATATATATATACACGGTGTCCGAGAATTATCTGTACAATTTTTGGCTGTTACATGAAGTGTAGAAATTCCAGTGTTGTCCCATTTTAGAGAAAATCTCATTAAGTTTTTTCTGATACCAAGTTTTGACAAATTTTTTAGAAATTCCAGTGTGTCCGAACATTATCTGTACAATTTCATCTTTTAATAAAATTCTTGATAACACACGTAAAATTCTTAAACAAGATTATTTAGAATCTGTATTTTCAAAAGTTTCTTTTATTAAAGTAACGTTGTTACAAACATTCGATATGTGCACCATTAGTGATTCGCAAAACATCCAATCGATACTCCAAATGTTGCCATGTACGCTGCAGCATATCCACATCAATTCGCTCAATAGCAGCTGTGATTCTTGCTTTTAAATCATCAATGTCTGTCACCCGCGTACATTTCTAAAAAACTTGTCAAAACGTGGTATCAGAAAAAACTTAATGAGATTCTCTGTAAAATGGGACAACACTGGAATTTCTACACTTCATGGTTGACTTTTAATAACAGCCAAAAATTGTACAGATAATTCTCGGACACCCTGTACACACATATATATATATATATATATATATATATATATATATATATATATATATATATATATATATATATATTAGTTTTAATGAGCCTGAGACTGTGTCCATGTGGTAATTTAAGAAGTATGAGGGATGGAGTTATATACAGTGTAATTAACCAAACTGATATGGTTTAATAAATACGATATGACCCGTTTATTCCAGGAATTCCTTTAATATACAGTATTTTGTATCACTACTTTTCGAGAGTGTGTGTGTGTGTGTGTGTGTGTGTGTGTGTGTGTGTGTGTGTGTGTGTGTGTGTGTAAATTTAAAAATAAAGTTTCGATCACGCTACTTAGACCCTCATCAGTTGAATTGTGCATAAGAAAAACAATAGCTAAAAAATCAAATAACAAAACTTCATTAAAATGCAAATAAGGAATCAGAAAAAAAGTTTTAAAAAAAACAAAAAACCTTAACTCCCTTCTGATTAATACAATCTCTCTCTACCTGCGAACAAAAGACAGTAGAACTTAATTAAAAGATTTCCAGACTCGCAGTTAATGTAAACATGCAGCCTCGAATACTGGAATTTGTATTGTATTTTTTTAAATTCACTGTTCCTAGAATGAACTTCCTTTCTAAAGAGAACGGTTTATTAACTCGTCTAAGCGGACAGTATGGCTACGTGTACGCGGGTAATATAAAATAAAAATAGGTATAGTGAAATACTGGATGACGACTCTAATATATTTTATGAGTTACTAGTCTTTTATATTACCTTTGACGCCCAAATCGGCCCAATTCATTAAATACTATTCTCTTCATGAAGTCAATACCCGAACTAAAAAATTAACGACATTAATATACCAGCGAGATACGCGCAACCTTCGGACCTATCCCTATTACCCGCGTCGTCGACGGGAAATTCTATCGATTCTCTGATAAACTTAACGTAACCCTAAATTAACTTTTAGATTCAATGTCGTTAACCCACTACGAACATCGTGGCCCTTGGATCGGGGCAATTGCTGGATACGAGTAACAATTGTCCTTTCCGTCCAGATGATGAAGCCACCCATCACTGTGATGCCCCGTTTAAAGTTTAAGGTCCCCCTCTGTCGTAAGACCTACTGCCGTTAGCGCAGAGGCTAAATTACGCAATTTACGAACGCGCGCACAACCCACAGGATACCTCCTCCCTTTCTCTATTATTAGTGAACCCTCGCGTAATTTTCTTTTCAAATGTATTTCATTGGGTCTGAGTGTGTCTCTTATTTGCATTTATTTATTCTCACAATCCTCATCCCAATCCATCCTCGCCCTTTTCTGACGTGTCTGTTCTGACGGGTGAGAAAACGGGCCACGCCCCTAAATTCATTTCACCGGCCAGAATACCCCGCCTTAACTGCACCCCCCCACCCCCAATATATTTTTTTTCTCTCTCTCTCTCTCACCATTATCATTATGGAACAGTTGCAAGGACTAAATAAAAAACAAAACCACAGAACATCCTCGCTGACCAAAATAAAAAACCTTCGCACCGAATTAAAAATTAAATTACACGCGGATTACACCTTATAAACAGAAAAAAAAACCTTGTTCTTTATTGTAAGACCCGCCCCATCTCGCTCTTTCATACCTGGTACTTATGATTTTTTTTTATACTCATATAGCATTCTTATATGACGCATCAATCGAGAACATATTTTTTTTACGTACAGCTATTATAATCAGTGTATTGCAGAACAATCCAGTGTGTGTGTGTGTGTGTGTGTGTGTGTGTGTGTGTGTGTGTGTGTGTGTGTGTGTGTGTTACACAATTACCTCGTATATTAACATTTTATTCTTTGAAGAAAAACTCGCGAGAAAGTATATTAACAAAACGAAAAGTAAACGAAGTCTGAAAAATAAAATTCTTCATTTTCTTTGTGTAATTAATAATCGAAACTAATGAGGAAATTAAGAAAAATAGAAAGGAAATACTCCGTCAATGGAAGTGAATCCGAATAAATGGAAATTATTCTCCAATATTTCATCGCTTTTTAAACATGAATTAAGGAAAAGTCTCAAGACGGAAAAATTAAAAAGGGGACTTTCATTTGAAAAATATCAACTCATATCAGTCTCGTAATATATAAAATTATCAACTCTCACTCTCTCTCTCTCTCTCTCTGAGAGAGAGAGAGAGAGAGAGAGAGAGAGAGAGAGAGAGAGAGAGTCTTGAGCCGCTGGCGGACGTACCTTCAACTGAAGGGTGCGTCCTTGTACGGGTGGGTGACCCTCCTTCCACGTTGGAGGGGGCTCAGGCTCCTGCGGAAGTTGCCCCCTCGTTGGTGAGGGGCTCTTCAACTACCGACAGCCCTGGTTGTTCGGGAAACGGGTCGTGCTAAGGGGCGGTCAGAATAGGGAAGGCTCCCTCCGTGCAATGCTTTTTAATGCTAGGTCGATTAGGAATAAGTTTTGCGAGCTACGGGCGCTCTTAGCATCAGAATACCAGGATATCGTTGCTATCACCGAGTCCTGGATTCATACTGATCGCAGGGACTACGTTGGGGAGTTCGAGATTCCCGGGTATAGAATGTTTCACAAGGACCGTACCCGTTGGGAGGGGTACTAATATACGCCAGGGACATGTTGAGTCCGGTTGACTGCCGGTTCCGATCGAAACGGGAGCTGCTTGGCGTCGATCTGAACCTGGGAGGGACGAACTATACTGGTCAAAAAAAGAAACGCAATTTTTGAGATTTATTAATAAACATGAGGACTCAGTATATAGTAAATGATTCTTTAACATAACAAACAGTCAATAACGCGTATGGCCACCCCTAGCCACAATGCAGGCTTGGAGTCTGGCCCTCATCGACCTCAACAGTCTCTGCAGGAAAGCAACAGGGATGGCCCTCCACTCTTCAATAATTGCATTGGTCAGTTCCCTGATGTTCTGCGGCTGATGCTGACGTCTGCGAACTCGCCGTTCAAGTTCATCCCATGCGTGCTCTATCGGTGACATGTCTGGGCTGAAGGCTGGCCATGGTAAGGTCTGCACCTGTTGTCCCTGCAGGTACGCCTGCACTATCCTGGCTGCATGAGGTCTGGCATTGTCCTGTTGCAGGAGCACCAATTCTGGATGTTGCCTCATGAATGGAAGAACATGTGGGTGAAGAATCTCATCCCTGTAGCGCTGGGCAGTCAGGGCTGATAGGCCCACGATAGGTCACGGTGCTGATAGGCCCATTGCAGGCGTCGTTGCCTTCTTGCATCAGTGAGAAAAGGACCTCTGTAAGGCCTGCGGGATCGGAGTCCTGCATTACGGAGTCGGTTTCTGACGGTCTGGTCACTAATTCTGTTGTTGTGGATACCAGGTGTCTCTCTGGCTGTCTGACGAGCATTCCGCTGCCGATGACGCAGGTGCTGCAGTACAATGTGGCGATCCTGGCGTTGGGTCGTCACACGAGGTCGCCCACGTCTTGGCAGGTCCTGAACACTTCCTGTGGCATTGTACCGTCTAACAAGCGTAGAGATTGTGCTGGGATGCACATGCATTCGTTGTGCAACTTGGACAGCAGACATGCCTGCATCCAACATGCCCAAGGCACGACCTCTGTTGACCTCTGAGAGTCGTGGCATGCCTCAATCGCGGGAAAAAGTTTGGTTTTCTCAACGGGCAGTGTGTATTCTGTGAAGTCAAAGAAAAAATGCATGTCTTCATAAAGAATACATTCAATTTAATCTCTGTTTATTGTTGTAACAAAATGGCGTCTTAGCCGGGATTAGTCAGGTTTAAAAACATGCACTAAGTGGCTTTAAAAGATTTGAACAAACATTTAACCATAATCTTGAAACTGTGATAATACCACTAACAACTTAAATTTTACACCATATGCAAGCTAATTGCGTTTCTTTTTTTGACCAGTATATAAAGGTTAATCTTAGTGTACAGACCTCCGCATCTCCTCCTTGAGGAGGATACGGCCCTGTACACCGAACTCCGTAGCCTGCTAGGGGATAGGGTGCGTGTAGTTTTAGGAGACTTCAACTGTCGCGGCATAAACTGGGACGACAGGACTGCTGATGCCGAAGGGAGGAGGCTAGTTGACTTTGCTGATGAGCACTTCGTCACTCAGTGGGTCAATGGGCCTACACGAGGCGAAAGCGTTCTAGACTTAGTATTCACGACCGAAGACAACCTCGTCACTGACCTTACCATTGACGAATCGTTGGGCGGGAGTGATCACGGTCTGATTAGGTTCTGTGTCTACGTCCCTCGGGTGAAGCGTAGTAACTCGAGAGGCAGTAACTCGAGAGGCAGTAAGCTCGATCTACGGCGGGCCGACTTTGTTGGCCTCCGGGATAGTGTAGGTGAGATGGGGTTAGAGGTCGGCGGCGATGTTGAGGGAGTGTGGAGTGCATTCCGGGACGAGTTTATGGTGCTGCAGTCTGCTGCCATACTCTCAAAACCGGTCACCCCTGCTTCAACGCAGCCCAAGTATTTGAGTCATGACATCGCTTCGGCTATCCGAAATAGGAAAGCTGCGTACAGGAGGGTGAAGGCCAATCGTTCCCATGAGAACACTGAAGCGTATGTCCGCCTGTGCAGGAAAATGAAGGCGAAGGTTAAGCTAGCCAAATGTAACGAAGAACTCCAGGTGGCAAGCCTCTGCAAGGGGAACCCGAACGAGTTCTTCAGTTATGTTAATCGTAGAAAGCCCATTAGAAGCATGATAGGCCCGTTAAAGGACCCCAGCGGCGCGCTGCGGACCTCCGACGCGGACATCGCTAATGTGCTGAATGAGTACTTTGTGGGAGTGTTCACCAGGGGACACCCGCGTCATCCCCGAGCCAGGCGTCAGGCACGAAGATGTTGGCCTGGATATAGTGTTCGGTGTACCGCGACAGTCGTTGCCGATAGAATAGACAAACTGAGCGTGTTTAAGGCTCCTGGGCCAGATCAGTTCGTCCCCAGAGTGTTGCGGGAGGTGCGCGACCAGGTGGCTCCCCACCTGGCTACAGTCTTCAACAAATCGTTGGAGACGGGCCAGGTGCCTGGTGACTGGAGGTAAGCTAACGTGACCCCTATCTTTAAGAAAGGGGATCACTAAAGTCCAGGCCCCAGGGAACTATCGTCCCATTAGTCTCACTTCGGTTGTAGGTAAATTATTAGAGGGGATAATAGCGGATAGGATCGTTGACCATTTGGATTCCTACAAGCTGCTTGGGGACTCCCAACATGGGTTTAGGCGGTATAGGTCATGTCTCACCAACTTGCTCGAGTTTTTCCACGTCATGTGGAGTGAGTACGATAAGAGTAGGGCGATTGATATATTTATCTCGACTTTGAGAAAGCCTTTGATAAGGTACCTCACCGCCGGCTAATGGCCAAAGTCCGCCCGCTGGGTATCGGTGGGGAAGTAGGTAGCTGGATTGGAAACTGGCTGAAGAATAGGCAACAGAGGGTGGTAATTAAAGGGGCTAGCTCGGGTTGGGCCTCAGTCACTAGCGGGATTCCTCAGGGTTCCGTTTTGGGGCCACTGTTGTTTATCATTTACATAAATGATATCGACGGTGGCATCGTCAGTAGGATCGCCAAATTCGCTGATGACACCAAGCTTGGGGCCAATGTTGGGACGCCCGAAGCGATCGAGCAACTGCGTGCGGACCTAGGTAGGATAGGAGTGGGGTCCGAAAAATGGCAAAAGTCGTTTTACTTGGGTAAATGCAAGGTCATGCATATTGGCTATGCCAGTTCCTCTGTGGATCAGTTCAAGAAAAGGTTAGACTGAATCTTGCACACTATTTGAGGGTATAGGAATTTTTCCCTGGCATCCGTTGCCATTGGTACCTCCTCGGTATGGGCAGCAAGGTCTTTTGAGGTACTTCTTTTCCTTATAACTCCCTCTCTCACAATTATATATATATATATTAACCATCTTATTGACGACAAAAATTGACAAGTCACTGTAGGTTAGATTAAGTTCGTTTTTGTGTCCACGTTATGGTCTTTAGGAAATGGGTATGGGTCACGTATATGTACCTCGTTGCAGTTCTGTGCATTGGTCTTTCTTCACGCGCAGGTCAAGCTGGTGGAGGAGTGAGTTGCTCTCTTACGCTCTCCACCGCACATCGCCAAGTACACTCGGCTCATCTGGTGCCGTCCTGAGCCAGGCATTTAGTCTTCTTTTGAAGACTTCGAATTTGACCCCTGTAACGTTTCTGAGGTCCTTTGTAAGCTGATTAAAAGACTTGGCCCCCTGACAACCAAGCTATTTTCCTTCAGTGTTGAGGAGGTCCCTTGTCAGGCCTTTAATTTGGGAACACTACACATTCTGCCTTTCCTATTTTCCATTGTTGTTTGGATGGTAATTGGGTCTAGTTCGACGTTTGGTACCAGTTTTTCGATCATTTTCTATATGCAGATTATGGTATACCTCTCTTCTTCTTCTCTTTCCAGTGAGTACAGATTTAGTTTACGTAGTCTTTCCCAGTAGTTGAGTTCTTTGCAGCCATCAATCTTGGCTGCGAAATGTCTCTGCGTTTCTTCTAGTTTATTAGTTTCTTTGTTTTCATATGGGGACGTCAAGACTGAGCTGTATTGAAGTTTTGGTATGATCAGTGTTTTCAGCACGGGAATCATTACTGTCTTGTTCCTTCTTCTGAACGTTCTTAGTACTTGTCCCGAGATTCTCTTTGCTTTATTTATCGCTATCTGATTTTGCGTGTAAAATTTTGCATCATTGTTCATTATAACCCTCAAATCTATCGCTTTCGTGCTTCTCTGAATTTCCTGTCCGGAGTATAGTATGCTGTCTGTTTAAGTTCCTCATTTCTACCATATCTCAAAAGCTAAAATTTCTCGGTGCTAAATGTCATGTTCTCTTCTGACATTTGTATACAGTAAACCCTCGTCCAACGGAGTTAGGTTCCTCGAGAACGGCGCGTTATGCAAATCCGCGTTGGACAAATTTAATACCTTATGTGATAAATGGGGATACGTGAACGCGGCCGCGTAAATTTTCCCATTAATACTTAGATACGTTGATTTTTTATTCACACATATATGAACTTCCCTACCTATATTGTATATGAAATAAGAACATAATAAAATCATAAACATAATGATATTTACATATGATAAATAAAAATATATTAAATGAAAATAGCACGTATCTTCTCTTCACTCTTTCGGATGGTGCGTATGGTAGACTCATTCACGTGATACTCGCGGCCAAGTGATGTTATGCTCATACCACCACGCAACTTATCTAGAATCTTTATTTTTTCAGCTAATGTCATAACCTTACGACTTTTCTTCTCTTCACTATCACTGGCAGATAACGGCAAAATACGACAAAAACAATCAAACACAACTTAACTGAACTGAACTTAACGCGTTAGCGGGACTGAAACAAAGGGTGATGCGAAGGGTGACGCGAGAGGGAGGGAGATGCGGGAGTGTTGGAGTGTGTAGGAGAAAACACTTGAACGCGCATTGGCACGCGTACAGTACTACTGTATTAGAGCGTATTTGGCGGACCGTGTATCATAAAATTTCCCGCTTTCGGCATATAATTGTTCGCATTTATTTTTCCGCGTATAAGCAAATTCGCACTGGACGAACAAGCGTTGGACGAGGGTTCACTGTATTTTGTTCATGTCCCTCTGCAAGACCTCCACCTCTTTTGCATCGCTGATTTTTCTGCTGATCTTTGTATCATCTGCAAAGGATGTTACTATAGTATAGTAACATCCTTTTGTAGTAGTATAGTAAGTAACGTAAAAAATGTATACATGAAACATGGGAATAACAGGCAAAGTGGGAAAATGGATCTACAACTTCTTCAGAGAACGTCCACAGATCGTAAAAATTCAAGGTATATCATCATCAGAATCGGAAGCAAGCAGCTCAGTACCACAAGGAACAGTACTGGACCCACTCCTATTCATCATCATGCTAAAATATATAGACAGTGAAGTACACAGCAACAGTATATTATAGTAACTATATTTTTTTGATGCATAATATTTTATATATATATATATATATATATATATATTAGAATCATTTTCGTTCTCAGGTATTCATTTATTTTGAATGGCGGTAAAACTAGCTTGCACTGGACTAATTTTACTTAAATATTACTTAATTTTAAAGTATATTAATGATTTTCCTAGCTTCAAGTAAAAAATGTACCAATTTTTTTCTTTTACACAACACACACCAGCCACAAAGTGACACGAAAATGTGTATCATCGACGCACACGTATAAGAACGCGAATTATGTACACAATTTTTTTAAAGCCTTATTTGTAAAAACTACTTTTCAAACGTAGAAAATGTGTGTGTGTGTTGTGTGTGTGTGTGTGTGTGTGTGTGTGTGTGTGTGTGTGTGTAAACAGTAGTTCTTGTGAATTAAAAATCCCTGCTTGCTTGAATGCCTGCATAAATTTAAATACTCGCATGTATATACATTGATTTAAACAACGTTTGATGTACGCACACAAACATACAGTGGAAATGTATATATAAAAGACTAAGGAAAAGCGATAATATCAAGCGCTTTTGCGTCTCATTTGTGAATATGTTTCGCCCAAACATCGAAATCGCTCAGTGAGCGAAAAAAACAGCCACAACGTGTTGTGGATGCACCTAAGTGACCACACACCGATGTTAGATATTTTTTCGCTTCATGGCCGTTCTGAAACAACCCCGATGCGTTGTGGACGATTTGAAAATTATTGAATGCCCGGTTACGTTAATTGAATGCCCAGTTAGGTTAATTGAATGCCCAGTTAGGTTAATTGAATGCCCAGTTAGGTTAATTGAATGCCCAGTTAGGTTAACTGTACGCCCTTGACGATTGGTTAAGTCGTGATATTTTCGTTAAAACTAACGAGAATATCACGATTTAACCTAACCAATCGTCAAGGACGTTCAGTTAACCTAACCGGTTGGTTAATTTTTACTTTTACGTCTCATTCTAAAGTTGCTTAAAATTAATCGAAACCTACGGGGAAATTATTGATAATCATTTTCTAAAGGACTTTATCTTTTTTCTAGCATATCTCCTTAACTTTGCTTTTTAATCGGTGAATACGTCGATAAATATACGTCGTGTTTATATCATTTCAATATACGTCATGTTTAAATAGAGTTTGATGAAAGACATCGGTGTGTGGTCGTTCCAAATCGTCCACAACGCGTTGTGGTCATATCCGAATCGTCCACAACGCGTTGCGGTTGTTTGAGAACGGCCATGAAGCTAAAAAAATATCTAACATCGGTGTGTGGTCACTTAGGTGCATCCACAACGCGTTGTGGCTGTTTTTTTCGCTCACTGAGCGATTTCGATGTTTGAGCATAACAAATACATCAAGGTCCTTGGCGTAAAGTGGACTTTACTTCACGCGTTAAACGCAACAAATTCATAGTTACGATGCCACAGTTAATGCTAAATAAACGATAAATAAAACTAAATGAACCACTAACTACTTTGTACATGTGCACCCTTTACTATCAACGCATACACCATTACACCATAAAAATTGAACACACACGCACGTTTCTGGCTACCCTACCAAGCCGCGACATCTTCCCATTTTCAGTTGTGGATATCGACATTTAATCACATTAACCGAACCGAACCTTCATTACATCCCAATTTTTCATATTTAATAGTTTTCAGTAAAAAACAGAGAAACTATGATAATACCGCTGTCGTCACGATAAACTGTGTGTGTGTGTGTGTGTGTGTGTACTAAAGATACCTAACCTAAAGTAGTCAAGAACACACGTCTCCGCATAAGCGAGGCACGCACTTTTGTTATATATATATATATATATAATATATATATATATATATATATATATATATATATATATATATATATATATATATATATATATATATATATGATGAATAAAACCACGAAGGGAAAAGAAACACAAAGTGGTGCTCAAGCGCTTTCGTCTAATGACATCCTCAGGAACACTGAGGATGTCATTAGACGAAAGCGCTTGAGCACCACTTTGTGTTTCTTTTCCCTTCGTGGTTTTTATTCATCATAAATATTTTTCACGTGTCACTTTCCTGAAATAATTTCATATATATATATATATATTATATATTATATTAGGGTGACACTTATTTTCGAAAGTTTGAATTTTTATCGGGACGGGCGCGTTTCTGGTTCCACTTTGTCAAAAAATATCGTGTGTAAAATATTTTTGAAATAAAACAATATTTAGAACTGCCTCAATACGGTCAAAGTTTGTATATTTTCTCGAAAAGTAGAAATTTTAGATCATGATGTTCTATGCCTCTAGCAAATAAAATATCACTTCTAGTTTGTTCAAGCTACTAATCTTGACCTAAAACATATAACTGGACTTCATACTTTCAACTCTAGGTCCCCCTCAACTCGAGTATTAGCCCCTCAAGGGGGGGGGGTATCATGGGCGCCCATCTCCCTCTCATTGTTGCCTACTTTGCAGAGGTCACGGTGGACTTGCGGGCGGTTGGGAAGTCACAGCGGTGCTTCTCGACCACTTGTAAGAGGAACTGCCTTTGGTCTTCACTCTTGGTAAGGGCCAGGTTGAAAGACTGCATCAACGCCACCCCGCGCTCCGCGAAGTCATTGACAACTTGAAGGGCCTGGACTCGGCGGGATGCGGCGATGAAGGCTGGGTCCGTCCGCCACTCCTCCGGATCCTTGAGCAGGAAGGCGGTGCTGATGTCCAGAACCTTGAAGAACTCCTTTGATGTAGTCGTTGTGAACTTGGCCAATGTATTGTTGGCGATTGAGGCGGTGGACAGGTCCACATTGATACGCCGCGGGGATCCTCCGATCCTTCCTCTTCTTCCATCGCTTTAATCATCTCCCGCTTTGTCGCCAAGTCGATACCCTCGTCGAAGATGGCCAGGGTGACGAGGCGCTCGCTCAAGTACCATAGGTGCCTGGCGAAGACTGTCGCCGTCGCCTTGGCCACCGCTGAGTCCGGATAATAGATGAGGGCCTTGAGCAGCGCGAGGTCCGCGGCTGGGGCCGTTGCCGGGAGCGGCACTTTGTACCAGGCCGTCACGTAGATGGACACGGCGAAGATGGTGAATCGCCGGATTCCAGCCGCTTCGCCTGACGACATCTGAAACTGTTCCCGGAACAGGAACAGTTTGATGGCATAGATGACTTTTGCCATCCAGCGCGCGCGATGGAAGGCGCCGGGACGAGCGAACCGGGCACCCCGCTTGTTCGGACCGCCCAGCACAATTACAGAGAGCTCCAGAAGTTCCCTGTAGTCATCACGTGGATGTTGACCGTCGAGGAGGCGGCTGAATTCGATCAGCAGGTCGTCGCGGGCGTCCTTCAGGTGCTGCGGCATGGTTCCATCCTCGAAGGCTTCGCTTTGGTTTGATCGATGAAGTCCCACTGGCGGCGAATCGTTTGAACAGGAGGATGTCAGGACCAGTAGAGGGACCGAGGCATGCCGTGAATGCCTTCTCGCACACCAGTTCGTGGATGTGGTGGCGGCAAGCCAAATGAAGCACTGTCTTCTCGAGTTTCTGCTCAATGATATAGCAAGCTCCTCCTGGAGTCCTGTGTTTGAGGCGGTGGTGTCAAAAGAGAGGGCACAGATCTGTCCCTTGATGTCCAATCCTCGAGGCAGAGAGGACGGCTTCCGCCATGGCGCGGCCGGTGCCGTCGGGGAGGCTGGGCACAGCCAGAAGCTTGTCGACGTTCTCCCCAGACACCAGAACTGGAAGGCGATCTTCAGCAGGGCCTCCGTCAGCCGCTGGTACGATTTTCCCGTCCCAGTGAACGGTCAGCGGCACAGTAGGATGGAAGGCTGCCTTCATTTCGCTGCTGCCATAGCACGGAACTTTGCTCGGTCGCGGCGGGAGGATTCGCGTTCAAGACCAGCTCCTCAGGGTCGTGGCCCAAGCTCCTCGCAGCCGCCGACAGCAAAAAAACACCTTCTCGTCGGTAAGTTTCGTCCGATCCATCGCTGCGGAGAGATCAGGGGTGATCATCTTTTTCGACGCGCGGAATCGCTTGGGTGGTAAAGGGGTCGTAGATGCTTCTGCATTCGACGTGGACGGGCCCGGGAGAGAGAGCTCTTCCTCTTCTTCTCGGCGACGACGCCGTGTCGGTGACCGAGTCGGGCTGCTTGCACCTGAGCTGGAGCTCGATGCCAGTTCGACGAGTTCTTCTCGGCTCTCTCTGTTCGCCCTTTCATCATCTTGCCGGCGGCTCCTTTCCGCTTCCTGTCTCCTCGCACGCTCCTCCTCAGTGTGCAGCGTCATGTCACGTGTGGAGGAGATGCGGCCCGCGCCGCACCTCGGCCCTTTGTCCCGTCAGGAACTCCCTGTCCCTTTCGATTGTGATCATCGACATCGCCTGTTCGTGTGCGATGTCGAAGAGGCGGTCAAGGGATGAGAGGAACTCGGCCTCGTTCCTGATTTGGGTCACAGTGCGCCGTTTCGAGTTCTTGTTCAGAGCCGCCACTTCTCGTACATTCGGAGAACCTTGTCCCTTGCGCGTTGGTCTTTCTGCGTAGGAATACGGACTGCTCCCAGAATTCCTTGACTGCGGTCACTGTCTCAGCGGCTGCTTCTTGATCGGCTTCTTGACGTCAAGGTGAAGGTGGAAAAAGTACTGAAGCGCCTGCTTTCCCGTAGGCAGCATGCTTCCTGTGATGCTGTGGTCCACGGTCCCCAGGAGATAGACTGCTGTTTTAGATTTTGTTGCCGAAGCCATCACGTCGTTTTCAGACTCACTGAAAAAGAAATGAAAACACTGTTAGTGTTGGCAAAACTCGTCCCAACCCATTTTCTACTTAGAATAACATGTTCTTTCGCCTGTATCAATATTTGGATAAACTCGTGTTACACCCTGTATAATACCTCATTTAGTCTTCTGTACACCAGTGCGGAAGACTAAACCAACGACTCTGACCGTCCGTCTGTCTGTCTGTTATCATTTTTCAACTCAGAAACTACAGCAGCTATCGAAACGAAAACTGACATGATAACAGAACGCCATGATAGTACTTTTCGACAAAAAGTATAAACTTTGACCTCGTTGAGGCAGTTCTAATTATTATTTTATTTCAAAAATATTTTACACACAATGTTTTTAGATGGAATGACACCAGAAATGCGCCCGTCCTGATAGAAATTCCCAAAAAATGAAAAACACCCAAATAAGTGGCACCCTAATATATATATATTAAAAACTAAATACCCTAGTTCAGGGGTGGGCAACCTTTTTAAGTGAGCGTGCCAAAATCGTCAAATCTTTGATGCAAAAGTTAATCTTTACCATTTTTTAGCAGAAAACATTAAGTTAAAATATAAAACTCAGCGAAGAATTTGGATATTTATTTATTTTAATTTTTTTTAAGGTGAGCCCGGGGAATCGCGTGCCGGAAAAAAGTCGTTGGCGTGCCACGTTTGGCACGCGTGCCAAGGGTTGCCCACGCCTGCCTAGTTTAACCTAATCTAACTTCGGTGCCACCGAACCGAGGAGTGAGTTATAAATTGTCTGGACACAACTAAAGGCTCGAATGAAGTTTTAAGTGCATCAGAACGGTAGAAGCTTATACACTCGACCACACTTATGGCGCCCCTCCCCCAACGTACACACACGACAAAATCAGACCAAAATCAGAGATAACAGACCACCACCAACGAAACTTGACCTTAAATTCAGGTTAAATTTTCACCATCTTTCAATGAAAAGTGCGATCCCTGCATGCTGCGATTAATGCTGACAAGTGGGTAACTTTTCCCATTAAAAATTAACGGGAAAACGGTAGTTCACTTCCAAGTTTTTACCACCAAAATCAAGGATAAAAATAAAGTTCGAAGTGCGGGTGGGATTAAAAAAAAAAAATTTTGAAATTGAAAAATTAAAATTACCTTTTGCGAATAAAATCTCCTCGACCATAATTAACAACGCACTTTCTCTTTTATTTTTTCTCATCAACTAAGATTCAATAATTCAAGGATACTATAAACGGAAGGAACGAAATAAACCTTCCCCGATTCACAGAATTACGCGCAAAATACGCCTTTTTACGCACTTTAAATACAAAATCAAAAGTGAAAACATACTTTCGAAATATAAATTATTCTTCGCCTGAACCGGAATGCGTTCTTCACGATAGAAATAAAGAAATCATCGTAAATCCGCGCGCTTTTCCTTACGTAGTGGGGACTCTCAACAAAATCAAACGTTTACTTAAAAAGATAGGGAAGTTATTGCGTGGCAGAATCTACCTCTATCTATCAAAACTTGGTGTTGGATTAAAAAAACTGTCAAATTAGCAACAACATTGGCATAAAAAAGAAACAATAATGTCATCAATTCATTCATTCATTCATTGGATAAAAAGTGAAGTATATAAAAAAAAAATTTACTTTTTAAATATTAATCAATGTTCATTCAGAAAGACGAGCAAAACATTGGTCCAGAATATGTCTTTGAAACTGGAAGGTAACCAACAGTGCAATAACGTAAGAAAGAAAAAGTTAATTGATTAACTTTCAAAATTAACTGAACTAGTTAATATTTTAAATATGCATTAACTTAATTGGTAAGAATCTTAAATTAACTACTTAATTTGAAGTTAATCGACCCAACCCTGGTGTGTGTCAAAAAATCTCAGGGGACCATTCTGAGTTCTATCCCATATATATATATATATATATATATATATATATATATATATATATATACAGGGCTATTCAAATTGATTCATCCGATTTCAACTGAGAATACTTCCGTACCTATCAACCGTGCATCAACTGGGCATACACCACATGAAAGAGGAAATCTCCGAGTTTTACAAGATCACCACGAGAGGGCTCCAAAGTCACCGCACCGTGGCCTAGCCTAGCAACAAACAGTCATTGTGAAAATGGCATCCGCACAGCCCCATGACTTGGTGCTCCACAGCTGGCCCCCTAGGTCGCCGGATCTTACACCATGCGACTTCTTCCTTTGGGGGTACGTTAAGGATACTGTGTACGTGCCACCGTTGCCCACATCTTTGGATGAGCTCCGAACTCGCATTTACTGCTGTAGAGTCAGTGACAATGGACATGCTGGAGCGAGTATGGGAGGAATTCGACTATCGTGTCGACGTTGCTCGTGTAACTAGGGGAAGTCACATAGAGCATTTATGAGGTGTGAGACAAAATTTGGACAGTTTTTCTTTTGGTTGATGTATCACAAATCACACTGTATTTATAACATTAAAAAATATTCTCATTTGAAATCAGGTGAATCATATTGAATAGCCCTGTACATATGATGAATAAAACCACGAAGGGAAAAGAAACACAAAGGGGTACTCAAGCGCTTTCGTCTAATGACATCCTCAGGAACACTTTTCCCTTCGTGGTTTTATTCATCATAAATATTTTTCACGTGTCACTTTCGTGAAATAATTTTTCATATATATATACACATATATATATATACCGGGTGTCCGAGAATTATCTGTACAATTTTTGGCTGTTATTAAAAGTCAACCATGAAGTGTAGAAATTCCAGTGTTGTCCCATTTTACAGAGAATCTCATAAGTTTTTCTGATACCACGTTTTGACAAGTTTTTAGAAATGTACGCGGGTGACAGACATTGATGATTTAAAAGCAAGAATCACAGCTGCTATTGAGTGAATTGATGTGGATATGCTGCAGCGTACATAGCAACATTTGGAGTATCGATTGGATGTTTTGCGAATCACTAATGGTGCACATATCGAATGTTTGTAACAACGTTACTTTAATAAAAGAAACATTTGAAAATACAGATTCTAAATAATCTTGTTTAAGAATTTTACGTGTGTTATCAAGAATTTTATTAAAAGATGAAATTGTAAAGATAATGTTCGGACACACTGGAATTTCTAAAAAACTTGTCAAAACTTGGTATCAGAAAAAAACTTAATGATATTCTCTGTAAAATGGGACAACACTGGAATTTCTACACTTCATGGTTGACTTTTAATAACAGCCAAAAATTGTACAGATAATTCTCGGACACCCGATATATATATATATATATATATATATATATATATATATATATATATATATATATGAGAATGAACTCAGAATGGTTCCCTGAGGTTTCTTATGATACACACAGACCGTGCATGGAACAAGGAACTCTTCTAGGATAATTAAATCCACTATAGTCCGAATAAGTAATGGTAAATGACAAAAACTATAGTTTTTCTTTTTCATGATGCTAGCCCGACGTGGGCAACGGGTCACTCGCAAAGAGGTCCCAAAAATATAGCTTCCCTCACCAGCTATCTGCAAAGCAGACAGGATCCAGCTTTGGGACAGGATCTAGGGTTTAAAGCAGCCTAGCCCAGCTACATTTAGAACCTCAATATAAGCAAAAGACTCGCTGCCTTCACGTCAGATTGAATACATCAAAGAAAAAGAGGTAACTATTATATTTTTAGCCAAAAACCAAAACTTAAACCTCAACTGGCAGAATTGAGCGTCCACTTTTCAAGGCACATAACATGTCTGTTTCAAGATGGGAATGAACTCAGAATGGTTCCCTGAGGTTTTTTATGATACAATAGTATTTGTCATTTATCATTACTTATTCGGACTATAGTGGATTTAATTATCCTAGAAGAGTTCTTTGTTCCATACACGGTCTGTGTGTATCATAAGAAACCTCAGGGAACCATTCTGAGTTCATTCCCATCTTGAAACGGACGTTATGTGCCGTGAAAAGTGGACGCTCAATTCAGCCAGTTGAGGTTTAAGTTTTGGTTTTTGGCTAAAAATATAATAGTTACCCCTTTTTCTTTGATGTATTCAATCTGACGTGAAGGCAGAGTTTTTTTTGCTATTGAGGTTCTAAATGTAGCTGGGCTAGGCTGCTTTAAATCCTAGATCCTGTCCCAAAGCTGGATCCTGTCTGCTTTGCAGATAGCTGGTGAGGGAAGCTATATTTTTGGGACCTCTCTGCGAGTGACCCGTTGCCCACGTCGGGCTAGCATCATGAAAAAGAAAAACTATAGTATTTTTCATTTACCATTACTTATTCGGACTATAGTGGATTTAATTATCCTAGAAGAGTTCCTTGTTCCATGCACGGTCTGTGTGTAATATATAATATATATATATATTTTTTTTTTTTTTTTTTTTTTATTTCACGAAAGTAACACGTGAATAATATTTATGGTGAAAATAACCACGAAGGGAAAAGGAAACACAGAATGGTGCTGAAGCGCTTTCGTCTAATGACATTTCGTCTAGTGAGTGTTCCTGAGAATGTCATTAGACGAAAGCGCTCGAGCAACATTCTGTGTTTCCTTTTTCCTTCGTGGTTATTTTCATTATATATATATAGTGCCCGCAAAAGAATTGTACAAATTGCATTTGAAATAAGCTAAACTCAAAGATTCTCTTGTGTAGCCATCCTGTATATAAGAAAACAACAAATGATGGGGATTAAAAAAAAAAAAAGGAAAACCCATTAATTAGTGTAACCAGACAAACAAGATGAACCCCATTCATTAAAAGCCTTTTACTTCCTTAACCGGGGAACTAAACAGCTAAATGCCGATACGTAACACTTGAATTAAAAAACGTCTCACGACCAAGCTGTGGTGCACGAGGTCGGGTCATTGTTACGTCGATTGAGGTTGGGCGTGACGCATGGACGGAGATTCATTCTATACGTAATCGTGGTCTTTGCTTTTATACGCAACTTTAACGACGGAGAAGTGGAAAATAAAGTGTGTAGTCAACTGGCTATAATTATCAGTTTAAAGGGCGAGGCGTCTTCTAACTCACAAAATCGAAAATTTTCTTAACTCGATAAATTTAGTGTGGTATCAAAGGCAATATGAACACTACGCTATGCTTTATTTATATATATATATATATATAATATAATATATATATATATATATATATATATATATATAAACTTTAATTGCAATAACTGCAACAATATAAATTGTACTAAGCCGCAAGGAAAAAATATAAAATTAATTATAAAACTGTGTTTAAAAAAGCTAATTAATTTCTGCTGGTCACAACCAAGCCCTTTTCAAAGCCATAAACTAATTCAAATATCTAAAAAAGTTAAAAAACTTCGGTCCTGCGGAAGAGCTAAGGTTAAAATGCTCTTCCGCAGGACCGAAGTTTTATAACTTTTTTAGATATTTTAATTAGTTTATGGCTTTGAAAAGGGCTTGATTGTGACCAGCAGAAATTAATTAGCCTTTTTAAACACTGTTTCATAATTAATTCTATATTTTTTTCCTTGCGGGTTGGTGTAATATTATATATATATATATATATATATATATAGTAAAATCACAGAACACGATCTTTTTAATAAGCAAACAACCACAGGGAAAAGGAAAAAAACACGAAATCCGAGCGCTTTCGTGATATATTCACATCTTCAGGGACAAGAAAGAAATAGACAGAATTTACCAAGTAAATGAGTTAAATACACAAGCGAAAAATTCCCCAATCGGCAACTCAATTTAAAAAAAACAATAAAACAATCAAGATTTTTCCCCAGTAGATAACTTAATCTAAAGGCTACTAAATTATTGAATACATAAAAACTATAAATGAAATTAGACAATTAACATGTACAGAAAACAAAAATTATTATAACAGTTATCAGAAATAGTTTTTAATTAAAACAGGCAATTAAGTGGCAAGAATCTAAGGAAACAAAAGACATGGTGCAATCATCGTCACGTGCTCCTTCCAGAATATTCCGAATATCTAAAAACAATCTAAAAAAAATTTTTTAATAGATAACCTGTTCAAAAGTCTAATAAACTATCAAGTACATAAAGACTATATAAAAGAAATAATACAATTAAAATGTACACATAAAAATGTTAATTATTAAAATAATATTTATTTAATTAAAGCAAACAATTAAGTGGCAAGAATGCGGTCAAAATAATACACCACCTTTCTAACAATGTACGAGTCTAATTTATAAAGCCCAAGGCTAATATTAAGAACAAAATCAGCATTATTCTTGATCACACTCGATTCAAGTATATTTCTACTAACAATAGATTTATTATTAACTTAATTTGGAGGCATTTTTCCAGTCAATGGGATGATAAGTATCTCTTACGTGAATGAAAATGGCGTTAGATTCCTGGCCGGCCCACTGACTGAAAAAAATGCCTCCAAATTAAGTTTTAATAAATCTATTGTTAGTAGAAATATACTTGAATCGAGTGTGATCAAGAATAATGCTGATTTTGTTCTTAATATTAGCCTTGGGCTTTATAAATTAGACTCGTACATTGTTAGAAAGGTGGTGTATTATTTTGACCGCATTCTTGTCACTTAATTGTTTGCTTTAATTAAATAAATATTATTTTAATAATTGTTAACATTTTTATGTGTACATTTTAATTGTATTATTTCTTTTATATAGTCTTTACGTACTCGATAGTTTATTAGACTTTTGAACAGGTTATCTATTGAATTTTTTTTTTAGATTTTTTTAGATATTTGGAATATTCTGGAAGGAGGACCTGACGACGATTGCACCATGTCTTTTGTTTCCTTATATTCTTGCCACTTAATTGCCTGTTTTAATTAAATACTATTTCTAATAACTGTTTAATAATTTTTGTTTTCTGTAAATGTTAATTGTCTAATTTCATTTATAGTTTTTATGTATTCAATAATTCAGTAGCCTTTAGATTAAGTTATCTACTGGTAAAAAATCTTTAGATTGTTTTACTGTTTTTTAAATTGAGTTGCCGATTGGGGAATTTTTCGCTTGTGTATTTAACTCATTTACTTGGTAAATTCTGTCTATTTCTTTCTTGTCCCTGAAGATGTGAATATATCACGAAAGCGCTCGGTTTCGTGTTTCTTTTTCCTTTTCCCTGTGATTGTTTGCTTATATATATATATATATATATGAGCATCCGTAGCTCAGCGGTTAACAGTTTCCATATAAGCGAAGTGAAGAGTACCGAGGTCGGGGGTTCGAATCCCGATAATGCTGGTAATAATAATCTAGGAGTTAGAGTAATGAACTGCATTAGTTGGCCTGACCGCTGTACCAGTTTTGTGGCCTTCCTAACCGATTATAATATATATTAGTGCAATGATCTCGGCAAATGTAGTTTCGGAAAAAAATTCGCCAAGAGAAATTTCTAAAAAGCATAAAAATTACTAACTGGTAATAGTGGTGTTATCTTTGGACAGTTTTATTCTTTCTGGTGACGGTAATGAAGTTTCAAGAACGGAATCAGTGATTGGTAATTTTTGGTGTTTTGAAAATTGGTTTCCAGGCGAACTTTTTTTCTGAAACTGTACGACATGTATTTTGTGAACACTAGCATACACTTTGGCTATACGCGTATAGAAGCTTATCTCCGACTATCGCTGGAGTTCATCTGGATACCATGTAAACGAACAGGTTATCGTGTTCATGGGTATTTGGTTTTAATCGCCTTACGTTAATGACGTGCCCGCCCTTATTACGAGAGACAAGTATTCACACATAATTTATCGTTTATACAAACTAAATGCTACAAGCAGTAAATACACTGTCCTTTTCAAACACACAATATATACTCGTGTGTGTGTGTGTGTGTGTGTGTGTGTGTGTGTGTGTGTGTGTGTGTGTGTGTGTGTGTTCATTTGCTGGCTATTGGCTCTTTAAATATACGAGATGGCAAACGCAATTTGAAATATTAAAGATGGTATTTTAAGGTGTATAGCTTGTTGGCCTTGCTGCCTGGTAATTGTGTGGCGTGCACATTTTTACAGCCACACGCACACTATATATATATATAATGCTAACAGGGTGGCGGTGTATCGCGATACATTTTCTGTATCTTGTATCATATCGCGGTACTTTTTATTTTGTATCGTGTCTTTCAATACGATACAGTACTTTATCATAGACTCAGTCAGTGATCTTTCCCCTCCATCTTCTCCCCTCCCCATCCCCCAATCCCACTCCCAGAGTCGCGGTATCCAATTATTTAGCGAATAATTCATCAGACATTCAACAATTACACATGTATCCTTTTTGATAAAAGAATTGTTCATAAAATACAACACTACACTGTCATCAAGCGTTCCGGTTAAGAGAATTTTTAGCATAGCTGGAAATCTCTCTCCTTCAAAGAGAAACAGAATGTCTGATAAATTGTTTGAGAAGTCACTGTTTGTAAAATTCAATAAAAACAAAGTAATTAAGTTGTTTCATAATATATATATATATATATATATATATATATATATATATATATATATATATATATATATATATATATATATATATATATATAGGGTGTCCCGTAAGTCTGGACCCATAGGGCAAAATTAATAAAATTACAAAATTGTCCCAGTTTCGCTGGACATGCGTCGAAGTGACTTCTTGGGACTGACAGCGAAGCTAGCCAACACATTGGTACTGGTTTCGTCTTCAGTAACAGTCCTTGAAGGTCCTCTGCGAGGCTTGTCAGCTACGGATCCAGTTTCCTTAAATTTGGCTATCAACTTGCCAACACATCTGTGTGTGATTGGTGCGCGGTCTGGATGCATATTGTTGAATTCTTCGGCCACTTCCCGGTGACTGCGGGTCCCGACCAGCAAAATAACTTGAACTCTCTCCTCTCTAGTCAGTGACATGGTTTACCTGCAACATAATAAAAAAATATTATAAATCCCTATGGGTCCAGACTTACGGGACACCCGTACGTATATATATATATATATATATCGTATCGCGATACATATATTATTCATATATCTAGTATCGTAACGAGATACATTTTTGCCAATGTATCGAGTATCGTATCGCGTTACATTTTTTGGCCGAAAGTCTGGATCCATAGGAAAATATTTATTTTAATACATAAATTACAACAAATGGTAAATACTTAAAATGAATATCAACTTTAACTCGTAAATGCATATCCGTGATACTGTACAGTAGTTCGTACTCCAGTATAAATACTCAAATACTTTTTTTATTTCAGCCCAGAAATGGCTTCGAATCTAACAACAGAAGACCGGGTAGAACTTGTGCTCATGTACGCAAGACAGGGCGCTACACACAGAGAAGTTGCTACCGAATTCAATAGAAATCATCTTGATAAGCATCCAGTAACACATGCGACTGGCAAGTTGTTTAAACGTTTCAAAGAAACAGGAAGTGTACATGATCGACGGCGTTCTGGTCGTCCAAAAACTGCAACTGATGAAAATACCTCTGCAATGGTATGTGAAACTTTAACGAATAGTCCAGTAAAGTCAACAAGAAGATTATCAAATGAAACACGCATCTCGAGAACGTCAATTCGAAGAATTATTAAAAATCAAATTCCATCCCTAAGTGTCTCGATGTCAGAGGCCGCCAATTTGAGCATTTGTTATAATTTGTTGTTTATACTGGAGTACGAACCACTGTACAGTATCACGGATACGCATTTACGAGTTAAAGTTGATATTCATTTTAAGTATTTACCATTTGTTGTAATTTATGTATTAAAATAAATATTTTCCTATGGATCCAGACTTTCGGCCCACCCTGTATATATATATATATTGGGACGATGACTTCACGCCCACATATTAAGGGCATTCATAAAGCTCTTCTAAGCATCCAAGACATTGGATATATACCGGGTGTCTAATAAAAAATTGTACCCGAACAAATTTGAATAACTTTTCTGTTTTTTAAATGAATGTTTTTATTTTTCAGATGTGTATTGTAGACCTTTTGGCAATACATTTCTGAAGATTTGAAGAGGATCCATGCATCTTTGACAATGAGGTGGACGACTGAAGAAAAGACATTCTGCGTTGAAAGCTACCTAAAATCCAAATCATACAAGCAGACAGCCAGGAGTTTTCAAAGCATTTTAACTATGGCAAACATCAATCACTTCCATTGAAATCACATATTGTGTATTGGGTAAAGAAGTTTCGCGAAAAGGGTACTGTAAATAATATAAATTCACAGAGTTCCGGACGACCTCTATCGCAGGGGACACCGGAGAACATTGAATCGGTCAGGGAGTCAGTGGGTCGCAGCCCGAAAAAGTCACTGAGACGACGCTCACAAGAGCCGCAGATACCGAGAGGAAGCCTATCAAACATCCTACACAAAGATCTTAATCTCCATCCTTATCACATTGGTGTTTTTCAACAATTAACGGCCAATGATATGGCAAGGCGTGTTAAGATGTATCGTTGTTTAATCAATAAAATTGAGACGGAACCAGATTTCCTGGACAATCTCTGGTTTTCGGATGAAGCTCATTTTCTGCTTTCAGGCCAGGTCAATATGGGGGAAGGCCAGACAATTACAGAATTGAAAACTGCCATAACAAGAAAAATACGGAGCATCCCGGCTGAAGAGTGTGCACGAACCATCAATAACTTTGCGCGGCGGATTCAGCTCTGCCTCCAACGTAAAGGCTCACATCTTGAGCATATCGCGCAACTGCGGCAAGACCGTTAATTTCTTGCGTAGACACCTGAAATTCTGAGCGAAGTTGTGCCATGTTGTTGCCAATATATGATGAAAATATGAAGTAAGTTGTTTCATAATTTTAAAAACTATTAAACATTTCTAGGGTACAATTTTTTATTGGACACCCGTTATATATATACATATATATATATAAGCACACAGGACAAAAAATTAGTCACCCCTCTCAGAATGTACCTAATAACGTGTGACGGCGCCTCTGGCCTTGATAACCGCACGAATCCGGCGAGGCAGAGACTCTACGAGGCTGTGCATGTACTGAACATCGATTTGCTGCCACTCGTTCATCAGCCGGTCCCGAAGTTCCGCCAGAGTCCGTGGGTGTCTATTCCTGCGCTTCATTTTCTGTTTCCAGCCTGAACAACACCTTCGACGCATTCAGGATTAAAGGCTTCATTGGACCTGCGATGTACTCGTCGCCTCCCATCATTGGAGAACAAACAAAAACGGGACTCATCGGACCAAATTACACGTTTCCAATCTGCCGCAGTCCAGTTTTTGTGCCTCTGAGCCCATTTATAACGTGCCAATTTGTGACTTGCTGTTAACAGCGGCCTCTTCCGTGGTACCCTGCTCCAGATGTCCATCGCATGCAGTTCTCGTCGCAATGTCCGTTCGGAAATTGGTCGCTGGAGAACCTCATTGGTTTCTTGGAGCAATTGTTCTCTGGTTTGAAAACGATTTGCAGTTACTAGACGAGAAACATGGCGGCGGCCCCTATTGTCGAGAATTGTTTTCCGGCCACAGTTACGCCGTCGATTGTCAGTTGATTGCGAACTACACCACTCTTTGTAAACTCGCTGGACAGTACGCGTTGACACACCAACAAATTGGGCTACTTCAGACATTTTGTGTCCGTGGGCTCTGCCAAACACGATGGCTCCTTTTTGCCACTGAGTAACGTCTGCCTCACGACCCATTTTGCAGACTATATCCAACACACACTTTGTTCTTCACCACCTCACGAAACAGATCTGATCCTGTGTGCTACGTCACCGCTACTTGTCACTTACCAATGCTACATCAGCGCCCTCTGTGTGACCTTGAACTTCCTACTATCGGTGCTATTAGGGGTGACTAATTTTTTGTCCGGTGTGCTTATATATATATATATATATATATATATATATATATATATATATATATATATAAGGGTGCTTTTAAAAACAAAGTGTGAATTTCGGGTCACGGAACCCCGCAAATGATGAGGTTCCGGGAGCAAATAAAGCACATGATTTTTTTGGAAAATCATCAAATATTTAGAGGTTGCCCAAAGACCCCAAAGTTTTACCCATATGCTCATTTATTTATGCGCCCTTTTTAAGTCACTTCTAGTGTTTATTAACCCATTGATACACAGCGTCCCCAAAATTAGAAATTGCATTTGTCAATTGCCTTCTGATAACACTAGGCAACAAAGATTTTGTTACAGAAGACCAAATAGGTGCTCCTAGCTAATTTCGGTATGCTGATTTCAAATCTATAATTAGATTTTTTCTATCACGTCTAGATTTTGTGTAAAATGCAAATCACTTTTAGTAAAATTTTCTACCACGTCCAGATTTTGGTTTTAATCGGCTTAATGCCAATAATATGAAACTTGCTTTTCAAGGTTAAAGCAATTTTTTTTGCCAACTATATACAAATTCGAACAATTTTGATAAATAAAATTTATCCCGAGTTGGCAACACTGAGTCAAGAGCATAGTAACGGGCAACGGCCCAACGGTCAGTCGCTACGTGACAGTCAAGCAGAACGGTTGTTGAAGCTCTCTGCTGATGAGCAAGTAGGTTGTGGTGACTTGTGTGTTTTTATAGCATTTGTTTTGTACTACGGTGTGTATTTCTTTTTATTTTGCACATCGTAATAATTACTTTCTACGTTTTTTCAGATATTGTATGGTAATTCAAAATGGCATCAAATAGACGTGCTTGTGTAAATCACCCAGACAACTTCTGCTTTGTCTGTGGACAATATACACCTAAGCCACAACGTAGAAACATCATAACAAAGATTAAACTTGCCTACAAGTGTTATTTTGACTAAGTTAGGAGACCAACAGAGGGACTGGGCACCACATATTTGCTGTGCACAGTGCAATGCAATGTTAATAGCTTGGATGAATGGTAAAAGAAAAGCTATGCCGTTCTCAGTCCCCATGGTTTGGCGTGAGCCGAAAAATCACTTCAATGATTGTTATTTTTGTTTGACAAAGATTGCTGGTTTCACAAAGAAAAACAAATCAAAGATCACGTACCCAAACTGCGAATCAGCAATGAAACCAGTACCACATGATGAAACAAATCCACCACCAGTTCCACCAGCAACGATAACAGACAGCAGTTCATCTGAAGATTCTGCTAGTGATATAGAAACAGGGAAAGATGGCATATATGTTCCAGATGCAAATATTTCCCCACATTTGTTAAGTCAAGCGGAGTTAAATGACTTAGTGCGCGATTTGGAATTACCAAAGAAAAGGCAGAGTTGCTTGGTTCAAGACTTCAAGAATTTAATCTTCTCCAACCAAACACCAAAGTTTCCCATTTCCGCCATCGCCATTTGCAGTTTTCATCATTTTACTTACAGGAAGAAAACGTTTGTTTCTGCCACGATATCAGTGGTCTGATGCAAGGGATTGGCTGTCGCTATGATCCAAAAGAATGGAGACTGTTCATTGACTCTAGTAAAGCTAGCCTTAAAGCTGTATTACTGCACAACGGCAATGAAAAACCTTCAATACCTGTAGCACATGCCACTGGCCTTAATGAGACTTATGAATCGATGAAACTGCTGCTAAGACTCATCAAATATAAGGACCACACATGGAATATTTGTGGCGACCTTAAAGTTGTATCATTACTTCTTGGGTTACAGTTGGGCTACACAAAGCATATGTGCTTTTTGTGTCTATGGAACAGCAGAGATGACAAGAACGACTACAAAAAACATGATTGGCCATCTAGAACTGAACATGTTGTTGGTAAATACAATGTGAAACACCCAGCACTTATTGACCCTCAGAAAGTACATCTTCCACCACTAGAAGTTGGAGCTAGAAGCTGGAGTTTTCACTGGACCACAGATCCGCAGTGTCATCCACGACTCATCGTTTCCATCTAACCTAAATGAGAATGAACTAGGAGCATGGACATCTTTCGTTGAAGTTGTCAAAAATTTTCTTGGAAACCACAAAGCTGAAAACCACCGTAAACTCGTAGAAAACATGCTTAAATCTTATGAAATAATGGGATGCAGAATGTCTTTGAAAATTCATTTTTTACATTCTCATCTTGACTTCTTCCCGGCCAACCTTGGGGCTGTAAGTGACGAGCATGGTGAGCGCTTCCACCAACAGATCTCAGTTATGGAAAACAGATACCAAGGTAATTTCAACCCAAATATGATGGGAGATTATTGTTGGTTCCTGCAGAAGGAGAGCTCGTCATCCTACAAGCGACAAAGGAAGAGGACACACCAAAGTTTCACTTAAGAACAGGAATTTGCCTTTCAGTAGTAACAACAAAATACTAACGCGCTTTGGGTGGATGGTTGGACGCAGGGGTGGTAACTCCGCCGTCTGTCTTAAGCCAGAATAAAGGAGGAAAGACATCCCTGTTCACTAATTATTTAAGTATGCTTAACATAAAACGTGGCACGGAAAAGTAGCTTAGACGGCTTTCGTAATAGAAGCGGGTGAGAAAAAAAATGAAAAATAGGGGTTTTCAGTTACACAAAATCTGGACGTGATAGAGAAATTTTGATATCAGATCTGAAATCAGCATCACCGCTTTAGTAGGAATCAGTAGTTCACGTGTCTGTAACAAAAAAAAAGTTGAAATTTGTTGCCTAGTGATAATCCATATTTCTTTACTTCAGTATACCAACAAATTAATTTTCTTTAATTCTAAATCGTTTTCTCTTAATTACTCAAGTCTTTCATGCATTTACGTAATGGTGGCCAAGAAGCATCACAGTTCTCATAACGGTAAGTGTTATTTAAATAATTCATATATTTCAAACGTTTTTTTTACTTAGCACTGTAATGGATGGTATTATGAATTGTTTGTAAGTATAATGACTTGTTTTACCGGCAATATTTTTGTTTCCAAAAAATAGTTATAAGGTTTAATTTTTATGCGTATAAAATTTTGGACGCGCTCTGCTTCAGCGTATTGCAATCATCTTTTTTCGCATCGTCTGAGTGAAATAGTGTAGTGTACCGTAGATTACTTTAAATTATATGTGGATTGGATATACTGTAAATGGTTATGTATGCATGATTTCGCAAAATTATTATAATTTTAATACATATTGTGTTCATGGGTTATCAGCCAATCATTGTTTGAACACAGATTACGGTTACAAAGAGGGGGCTTATTTCTACACATTTTCCTGAGGTACTTTATCCATGAATGGGTTAAATTAACTTACCAATTTCACTGTTTTGTCTTATTCACAGATAACTGGTGAACGATGGCGGCATGTACAAGATCGAAGAAATCAATCTGGCTTGTGGGGTCATCAAGTCCTACTATTGCCGGTCAGCAATTACCTTCAAGAGGTGATGTATTGAAGTACCTTTTCCATCTCCACAATGAAGAGAAGAAATCCTTAGCTGAGAGTGTCCTCGACATCACAAGCCATCATTGAAATCTGGGTGACAGAAGGTTTACCGACGAAACATCCGCACGACGTCAAGAAGCACGTCCGGAAATTGCATGACGAATGGCAGGGTTTGAAGAAGAGAATTTCGCGGAAAACGAAGACCAATTTGGACAACCAGGCTGCGTTCAGGTCAAGCTTGAACAACCTTTTCGACATTGGTCACCAAAATGCCCTAAATCTTATCAAAATTCAGGAGGACAAGGACTTCCTGCTTGCTCAAAGGGAGGAGGGTCGGAGAGGAAGGATTGGAAATGTCGAGAAGAAGATTGCCAAAAAAGTCGCAAGGGCCGAAGAAAGAACTGCTCAGGAATTGAAGCGGAAAGACAGGCATGTGCATGAAATGGAAGAAATCTCTGCTACCGTTGTTATGGAAACCTCATCGTCAGCGTCATCAAGTGAGGAAACAAGTCCCGAAAGAAAGCCAGTTACATCGTCGGCTCCAAAACATCGCCGTGGGACGACGGCAATCAGTTCGAAGAACATCGTAAAGTCTTGCCGACAGCCTCCAAAGCCACTTTGATGAAAAAATGAACGCCAACACTCGAGGTGTCATGTACTTTAATCGTTAATTATGAATTTAGTGAATATACTCACACGATATATTTGTTCTGAATACTTATTGGAGATGTATATTGGAGATGCAATTTATCATTTAAACTGAGAATTAAAATTTCCATTGCCCTATAAATTGAAAATACCTATCAGCTGTGGGCAACCTCTAAATGTTGTTGGATTACAAAGAAATTTTGCCTGTTCTGTTTTCTCATGTATCCTCACAAAATAAAGGGTTCCGCTCCCTTGCATTTTCATTTCGCATTTTTCACCATATACCATAAACACACCCTAATATATATATATATATAGGGACGATGACTTCACGCCCACAAATTAAGGGCATTTATGAAGCTCTTCTAAACATCCAAGACATACATTGGATATATAGGATGTCCATAAATGATTACCCTGATTAAAGCATGCCATAACTTTTAAATAAACACTCGTATTCAAACAGTTTTAATCATAAGTAGATAAACATACAAAGTTTTGATACATAGTTAATGAACTTAATAAGCTTCCACATGTGCACCCCTAGTGGCACGTAAAATGTCTAAACGGTATTCACACTCACGCCACACATTTCCCAACATTTGTGGGTTAACTGTTGCAATTGCATCCGTAATGCGTTCTCGCAATGTCCTGATATCTGGAACAACTGTTGCATAAACCAAATCTTTAACATGACCCCAGAGAAAGAAATCCAGCGGGGGGCCATGGGATTGGCCCGTCCCTGCCAATCCATCGATTTGGAAATGTTGCGTCGAGAGTTTCACGAACAACATGCGCCCAATGAGGGGGTGCCCCATCTTGTTGGAAGATGACAGTTAGCTGCCTGTCCTGCAGCTGGGGGATGGCGTAATTGGTGAGCATATCCAGGTACACAGTTGCAGAAACAGTGTTCTCAGCGAAGAAGAAAGGACCAATTATCTGGTCATGCATTAGTCCACACCAGACATTGATCTTCGGACTGCCCCGAATATGCTCCCTTACGGCACATGGGTTTTCCGATCCCCAAATACGAACATTGTGTCTGTTGACTCTACCACTAAGATGAAACGTAGCCTCGTCTGAAAAGCAGACACGTAACAAGAAGTCATTATTCTCCTCAATGCTGTTCAAAATGTCAATAGCGAATTGTTCACGTTTTGGACGGTCATGTCATCAGGCTTCAGTTCTTGAACAATTTGTACCTCGTAGGCGTGTAACTTCAAACGTTTGTGTAACACCTTGTGCACCGTAGACTTCGGTATCTTTAGTTGGCATGAAGCTTGTCTCACCGATTTCCTTGGTGACCGTGTGAAAGCAGTTTGAATGTTTTCCACCGTCCCATCGCAAACTGATGGTCTACCACTGCTCTTTCCCTTTTCCACGTTTCCAGTTTCCAAGAATTTTTTCATCCACGACTTAACTTCACATCAGGTGGATTCTTTCTATACTTTGTTCTGAACCTTCGCTGGACACTGACAGGAGATTTTGTTTCTGCAAGCCACACAACACATTGTGCCTTCTCTGTCACAGACGCCATCTTAACTGAACAGCTACTACAGCGCTCCTAGCGGCGAATGCGATAGACGAAACACACCAGCACAGAAACTCTATGCGTGTACGAGATCACCTGTAAAAAGAAAACAGATGTAAGACTCGTCATTAAAACCTGAGAGCATTCTGTTTTCAGGGTAAACATTTATGGACACCCTAAATATATATATATATATATATATATATACAGTGCCCGCGAAAAGTATCCGATCACCCTTGAAATTTGTATTTTTTACATAAAAAACAATGTTTAAATGTATACTAACCTTATATTAGTATTTTGTCATCTGTCCTTTGGTTTGGATGACTTGTTCTAGACGTTTTGGCATGGATTTAATCAAGTTTTGACAAACTTCCACTGATATTTCCTTGCACCATACCTTTTTGATGGCCTCTTGTAATTTTTCGACTGAGCCAGTGTCGTGGCATTCAACCTTATTTTTTATTATTAGCCACAGATTTTCTATCGGATTGAGATCTGGACTATTACCAGGCCAATCCAAAATATCAAATTTATTGTCAGTAATCCATTTTGTCACTATTTTGGCCCTGTGACATGGTGCACCATCATGCATGTATGTTTTTGTCCTTTGGATTGCCATTACCATTGGAAGTTTATCCTGTAGCATTGCTAAATACCGTGCACCATTCATAGTTGTGTTCTTCGGAAGAAAATATAAGTTTACACGCCCATAGTAACCGAAACAACCCCAACCATCACACTTGGAGGGTGTTTCATTGTCTTTAGGGTGTATTTAGGGTCCATCCTATTTGAGCCAATAGGCCGGCGAACCTTTTTTGGACAACTTCTGAATGTCAAAAATGTCGACTCATCGCTAAATAAAACCTTCTTCCAGTCATCAACAGTCCAATGAATGTATTTTTTACAAAATGCGACACGTTTTTTACGCATTTTTTCATTAATGAACGGTTTCTTAGCAGCATGGCGAGATGGTAATCCGAGTTCTTTTTGGAGCCGCTCCTGGATAGTTCGTTCAGAAACACCAGATAACAAATTATTCATATTAAATTTTATTTCTTTCGCAGTTATTGTTGGGTTTTTCAATACTAAACGTTTCATAAGTTTGTCTGTTCGCGAATTTGTTTTTCTCGGTCTGCCAGATCTTTTTTAGGGACTGGCGTGGTTAGGCCACCATTGTTCTTAGCCCGTGAAACCCATAAATTAACGGTACTTTGGGATATGTTTAATTCCTTAGCTATCTGTCTCTGTGATTTCCCACATGCATGCAAAGCAACAATAGCACCTCGACAATCACTCTTGTTGTTTTTTAGCACACATTATATATAAATTTTATTTACACCACTTTCTGTAAAACAAAAAAAAATATCAAGAAATTTACACAAACAGTGAAATCTGACAAATTTGAGACACAGCCACCCGCAACGAAGGCTACCAGAACACTAATTTGAGAATGCGTTGGATAGCTCTCATATCAGCGAGCAACCTCAAATTTACCAGATGTCGCGAGAACAAATAGAAAGTGAATTACGTGTCTCTGAATATCAAGGGAAAATATTGTATTTTCTTGAGTGATCGGATACTTTTCGCGGGCACTGTATATATATATATATATATATATATATATATATATATATATATATATATATATATATATATACACACACTTTTAGCCCAATCTCGGAACAAAAGAACTGAAACTTGGATATATCTTCCTTTTCATGGCTACTCTCCTTCATTCGTTTCTACGCCATTTGTATATATATATATATATATATATATATATATATATATATATATCACTCTCTCTCAAAGTCAAGGCTATGAAATAACTTGTGTGATCGCACTATTTTCTTAACCCGAATAACACCTAAACAGACGCATATAATGTACGAGTATACGCCACTATGCAGGTCCCAATTAATTCAACCTTACATTGTATGTAAATGAATCTCGTACGAAAGTAAATATACAGCTGCAACACTGGAATTTGCCAAGCGAGTAAAAAACAAAATATTATCGTTGTATAGCAAAGACGCGACAAAAACACGAATAACCTTTTATCAACTTTATAACAAGCAATAAATCTCTCCCATTTACCTCTTTCTCTTTCCAGCCCGCGATAACGTCTGCTCTTTACGTACGAAACCAATCCTTCCTTATCCAAGTTCTCCCCAATAACCGATATTTCTCGGATAATTTCAGGATACTTTTTATGATCGTGTGTGTGTGTGTGTGTGTGTGTGTGTGTGTGTGTGTGTGTGTGTGTGTGTGTTAATTTCAATAACACTAAAAAATTTCTACCCGAGTTCCCCTTTTAAATAATTTATTGCCCTTATATATAAAACCTTTTACTCCCCCATCGAAAAAGAAGCCCTGAAGGTACGAATTACACTACTTAAAAACAATTTAAGCATCAGGTAAAACTGTTTACCTTAATTAAATTTTAACAAATACAATAAAAATCCGACAAATAATAATTAGAAGAAGAGTAATCGAAACGCCTCGTGAAACTCGAGAAATCAGTCTACAAAATCGCTTCAATTAAGGACACCCGCATTGTCCGATATACGAACCTCAAAATAAATGAAATGGATTAAATTTAATAAACTAAGAAAGGAAATCATTCGAATAACAACTCTTAAAAACGAAAAACGTTCGACTCCCTCTTCAGGTTCGCTTCATAAGAATTATTTAAGGTATGTGGACAGATTATATAAACCGGGTTAAACCTCTCCCTTACTTTATATGAGTCTATGGCATAAAACTCCCGCAGGCGGACGCGATACCATCAGCTACTGTTTCACAGTCTCCAACAAATTATATATATATATATATAAATGCGCCTCGGTGGTGTAGTGGTTAGCGTCGCTGACTGCGAATTCATCGCCCCGGGTTCAAGACTCGGTGACGGCAGCCAGCGGCAGCAGCAAAACCCAGCTGTTCATCCTCCCACACAATAAAGTGGTTGGTAAATAAATGGGTACCCTAGGTGGTCTAGTAGTTAAGACGCTGGGTTGCTGGTGGGGCGTGGTTCGGATTCCACGTGAAGCTGAAGGACTAAGGTGGTAACAACAAAATTGACCTTCGTTCGAATGAACAATTCGGGCGGAAACAAAACTAAGTTTATATATATATATCTATATAATATATATATAATATATATATATATATATTATATATATATTATCTCAAAACGTAACTTCCAAGGAAGAGAAGTTTCCGGGAATACAGGTTTAGAATGGGTTCATAAGAAAAATTCGCGTGGCAGTTCAGTTACTTTTGCCAATATTACACTAATATAACGTGTGTGTGTGTGTGTGTGTGTGTGTGTGTGTGTGTGTGTGTGTGTGTGTGTGTGTGTGTGTGTGTTATTTCGTCACTGTCTCCACTTTGTTGGTACATAACTGAATTCTCTGTTCCACTACTCCTTTTGTCGGCTGATATTCTTCCTTTTTAATAACATACGCATTAGCATAATAATGGAGATTACCGCGATAACAAATGTTTCCAGTATTGGGCTCATGAATAAAAATATGGTTCGATTGTGAGTGAAACTCGAGGCGATTCCACATTCAACATTCCGCTATTAACATTTCTAGAGGCGTTTGGTTTGCTAATGGGAATGGGCACCGGCTATGCCCTTCGGAACGCACAAAAACGCGTAAGACGAACGCCGCGGAAGGCAATCTCTTATTTGCAAAAACCGCGCAAACAATATGCCCAAAATCGACAAAACACGATACGAATATTAAGGAAAAAAATGTTTAGTACCTTACTACTAACGATAATGATTGTAATCCTAATTGTAAGAAGACGATTTATACAGCAACAATGTATGAAGCTAAATTTCACACCCATCCACGTACCCACGAACGGAGATTTAGAAAAATAACAGCTATAAATGAGGGACATTATAAATTATGTAGCTAGAACCATTAAAAAAAAAAAAATCTGCGTCGTCGTCATGCGAATTCCGTTGCTAAAGGTGTTCTCCTACGGAGAGCCACGAGCACACACTTCTTCAACTCCACCCATATTGATGACTAACTC
>JAJOZX010000194.1:1840000-1887500 GCA_023014485.1 Bathynomus jamesi
AATATGGAACAAACTTCAAAAAAGTTACTGCGATCATGTCACACACACACACACACACACACACACACACACACACACACACACACACACACACACACACACGTAAGTTACCCCAAAATCACAACCCTTTATGGCCGAACTTTTTGAGTAGGGTTGAGTCTAAATGCGTGTATTTGAAACGTTACGTATTCGACGCACAGTGCGGTAAAGGGTTAAAACCTTTGGTATTGTTCTATACCAAAGTGACTATGCTTAAATGCCCGAGGGAATACTCAATACTTACCCGTCCATAGGTATCTTACGATGTTAACCTTCCCACACTCGAAATAATAATGGCCGCATTTAATTCAAATCTCTCTGGTACAGCTCGCGACTCCTAATTAGCGAGTCCCGGGTTCGAATCCTGGTGGGAACATTTTTTTTTCCATACAAAAACAACTCTAAAAATTCCTAACACTTCGGCTCATTCATCATCCTACGTCTCCCGATTATGCTATCCAATTTCGCAGCAAGCGGAAATAATATTAAATTTTAATAAGAGAAATTTAATACAAACTTTAATACAGTATTAAAAATAAAAAAAGGAAAACACGACTGTGGGCTAATTTTACGAAATACTCAACAAGGGAATAAAATTGATATTCGTCGTAATTATTTCTTCTTCCTTTAGAATTTCACTTAATTACTGAAGGAAAAGTTGCAGCTGGATCGATTCACTCGCTAAATTGGTGATAATCGAAATCAGTTGAAAGGTAAAACACGCCTGTTCAGATAATGATGCTCAAAGAATAGGACAATGGATAAACTGCTGCAAGCCATTATATATATAAAATATAATAATATAATATATAATCAAAGATTAAAGTTAAAAATTACTGAATTTTCAAGTCGTGACACAAATATGAAATATAGAATATTTTTCCCAAATTACAGGGAAATATTAAGTATACGAAAAGAGAAAATTAATATCGTATCGCACAAACCTTGGTCAAATTATTAAAATTACCAGTCAAACTTTACTTTTTATTTTTTTTTAACATAAACGAATTAGTACACATTAAACAAATCTTTTAAGAATTTCCATCTAATAAATTATGCTACAATTTCACTACCTTGTTGCTCGTTCTTTACAGCTTACACACAACACACACACACACACACACACACACAACACACACACACACACACACACACACTTGGGTTTTCAACAAATGTTCAGAATCTGAGTTCGAGCCCCAACAGCATCCCCGCCTCATTTCGGGGAAATTTTTGTTACTCATTCATCTATTAACCAAGGCTGAACAGCTGGGTGAACTGCGCGCTGCTTGCTTGCGAACCCGGGACCGACATTAACCATTAATATATATATATATTTTTTTTTTTTCAGCACTTCGTGTGGACTCTTTTTTTCTGTGAAATCAGAAACAGTACGATCAGACAAGGATTCATTAAGAAACCTGCAGAATATAAGTGTCTTCTCTTCGCATCCGAGTTTGAAAGATAATTCGTATTCTCTATACGACTCAAATCGGAGAAATTTCTTGGCCATTCTTTCGCTTCAATGCCATTGTCTCGCAACTTCTTGCGACTTCAGATGTGTGACACGGGGACAAAACTTGTTCGAAGATAAATTTTCTTCCGCAGAGAACTTAAAAATAGTAGAAAACCTTTCCGTTAGCACCGGAATGTATGACAAGACTCATCGTGTTTCGCGCAACGTATAAGTCCAAGAGTCCATAATATGAAAAACAAGACCACATCATACGCCTGAATAGGCGCTCTACGATGGACGCCCGATAGATTGCCGTGTTCTTGCACCAGCTTTTTTTCGTACATAAATTGAACGAATACAATGGGAGTAGTCAGTCAGTCAGTCAAAAAATTAAGCAGAAACTGTAGACACGGTCCACGGGGAAGAGTCGAAAAAACATTAATGAAATTGTCTAACTCGTTCACTCCTCCGCGCAAAATATAAGGATGTTTACGCTAGTTGCTATGACATACCGGGTGCATCCAAAGACTGAAGAGGTTAATTCCAAACAAAAGCATCGTTTACCTACTTTATACGTTATTTATTAAATCAGGTTGGATAATATCCACCGCACTGGCGGCGTATAATTAATTAAATGAAACCTTTGCTCAGTATGACTGCTAATAATTTTGAGAAAAAATATTGCTTAGAAATTTGAAAGCTTTCGTATGGGATCATTAATGTACAGTGCTTACAAGAAGTCTCGCGCCTCTGTCTCGTCCCAAGCTAGTCTGTTAGGTATAAAATGGGCGGTCCTTATGGCAGCGGAGGTGTGTTCGGATTGGTGCACATAATTGCTCTAACCCCATCAATGACGTCCACATTATCTTTGTGTTGATCACTCTATCTATTTATATATAGAGACATACTGTATATAGATATATATAGAGTGTGCAGGGGAAACGTGTCTCAGTCCCAGCTATGGTAGTTGTCTTACAATTAACAGTCCCAAGTGCAAGTTACGTTAACACCTCCACATAAACTACCCTGGACTAAAATAACATACGTGAAGCCCTACCCAGAAACCATTTAAAAGGTGTGATTTAAAAGCGCGCTCTCTCTCTCTCTCTCTCTCTCTCTCTCTCTCTCTCCTCTCTCTCTCTCTCTCTCTCTCTCTCTCTCTCTCTCTCTCTCTCTCTCTCTCTCTGATCACACCGCATCCTATCAGAGGTCTTCAGCAGGGACATCGGCAATGTTCCATATAACGTTAATAATAACCGAAACTCGGGGAAAACATACTCTCTGCCTTCCGCTCTATCCCAAATCCTTTTCTCTTAGTAACCTCTTAATACAAACTAATCTATCATATTTTGCTACTTTTTAACTCTGGTAGGATTCAATTCCATTCCTATAGTGTAAGAGATACTTAAATTCATGTGTGATTATGCAATATGATGTGCGTAATAAATAATCATTTTTAAATAGTTGGAGCGTTCAAGGTCATCTGTAATAATCTATAGACTACCCCTCAAGCCCACTCTCAACACTTAGATTCCCCTAAGACACAGGCGTCTTCAAGTAACATGAATGCGTAGAGATCTTAAGGTGGTTAGATTCCATATTATATAATTTATGTGCTAGGTTTAAGAACGCTGGCATTGAAGGATGGAAGGAAGGGACAGTAAAAGCGATAATAGGTTTAATGAAGGAAGTGGAATGAGGATGGAGGTAAGCGTTGCTTTGTCGAAGGAAACGAGATTGGGTGGGGCTGGATGCTGGCTATGGTGTCGGAGAATTGACTCAAGTAGATGGACGCTTTACTGGACAGCAATATTGCCAGATACTGGAAGAGGTGCTGCTACCCAGTGTTCGTGCGTATCTGGTTCCAGCGCCCGGAACCATTTTACTTAATGGAAGATAACAGTCCCATTCATAGGAGTAACGTTGTGAGAGCGTGGTACGAAGATCACCCAGAGATTATTAATCTAATTCTGCCACCACGTTCTCCTGATATGAATCCGATTGAAAACCTTTGGGCAATAATGATTAACGAATGGGAGCAACGCAATGAAAGAACATTTGAAGCACTTTTAGCTCACACGAGAAATAGTTGGGAGAGCTTACGCCGAACACCAAACATTCCCTACAATCTGGCCTCTTCTATGCCGCAACGATTGCAAGAAATTATTGAGCCGGAGGAAGCTATACGAAATACTGATGTTAAAGCCATGACGTAAATGTGTATCGAATATATTTATGTTAATATAGAATTTTAATATATTTTTATGTTTATATCTATAAAAGTATATATTGTGACATGAAAGAACTTTACTTATCCTTAGTTAGAATCTTTTCTTGCAATGTCTACGCTCGTGGAGATGATAATATATGCATTGTTGAAACAAACTATGAGAAGGTAATAGTTTCAGGAAAAAAAATAAAAACTAGCAACATCGAGGCCATCACATGTTTATGGGAATTGTCATATGATATGCTACCATAAACTCTTATTACTACTATATTACTAAATACAGTATACTATATTACGTAATAATACGATGAACAAATCAAATGCAAATTTCTCTGATTCACGGCCCACCAGTCTTGCTTTAGGACTAATGACTTTCATAAGATGGAAAAGGTTTAACATAGTTCGCTTAATAGGTTACCACTTAAACAATGGATAAACTATCTATTAGTGAGACGACCGTGACTTCCTCGAAATGCGAGCGCGTGAGAGGTTCACTGAGGAATTTGGTCATTAGATCTTCACGTAGGATATGTATCACAAACAATAATATTGACAACAATTCCCAACAATTACTTAATATCAATCATTGCATTTGAGCAAATAATTTAGACCTGCGTCAAAATAACTTAGGTATCATGCCATGATTGGGATATTTGCCGAATTAGTCGTTCTCTATAGTCTACAGATATATATTGAGACGGTATAATGTAACGCCCAGCTAATATTATGATGACTAGGATTGCTCCATAACCACCAACATCCCGAAACTGGTCATTCTGCTTCTTAATCATTTGTATTTTAAACACTAAAAATGTAGCAGAAGTGACGTAATAATGGACGTCATTGATTGTGTTAGAGCAGTTATGTGCACCAATCCGAACACACCTCCGCTGCGATAAGGACTGCCCATTTTATACCTAACAGACGAGCTTGGACGAGACAGAGGCGTGAGACTTCTTGTAAGCACTGTACATCATAATTTAACTGGTGTTTTTTCCCTTTTTCCATCCTTAAGCATTTTAGTCTCGACATTTGTTTACCGACAAAAGACTTTCAGCACGAATTTTAGCAATTAAAACGAGTACTACGATCAGAACGACATCAATACATCTTCCTATATTTGTCACCTTGCGCTTTGATGCAAGGACCTGATTCTCGCTCCCGACACATCATCTTGTGATGATACATACGCGTATGGAGTTTCATCAATTTATGTTGAGCAGTTCAAAGTCAAAGCACGGACACGAAAGTGTGACAAACGGATGAAAGAGTGCAAGCCAATATGAGGAAAAGGTGGAGGCCCTTTCCTCGCGAGTGTAACTCACTTCCATATTACCTATTGCGTGTTATTCTACCGCAAAAAAAAAAAAAAAAAAAAAAAAAAAACACCAATTTGAACATTTGTTTTAGTTCTAATACTTTTTTGAATTGAATTGAATAACCTTTATTAATAATAAAATAAATACATTGGTTTTACAATTTACAATGACAAATAATTGTGAAGCTGAACTATTTATTTTATTTTATTTGTCCATAAGCTCTTGGCTTTACTGGGCTCTTATTAAAAATAAACAGCTAGTTATTATTAATTAATAATAAATAGGTAAATAAGTATTATTAATAGTTAAAGTACGTGTTAATCTTAAATTATCATTATTGATATGACAAATGCAAGGGCACCATTGAAGGCATTATACCAATACTATACAAAGAAATCAATACCGGGTGTCCGAGAATTATCTGTACAATTTTTGGCTGTTATTAAAAGTCAACCATGAAGTGTAGAAATTCCAGTGTTGTCCCATTTTACAGAGAATCTCATTAAGTTTTTTCTGATACCACGTTTTGACAAGTTTTTTAGAAATATACGCGGGTGACAGACATTGATGATTTAAAAGCAAGAATCACGCTGCTATGAGCGAATTGATGTGGATATGCTGCAGCGTACATGGCAACATTTGGAGTATCGATTGGATGTTTTTGCGAATCACTAATGGTGCACATATCGAATGTTTGTAACAACGTTACTTTAATAAAAGAAACTTTTGAAAATACAGATTCTAAATAATCTTGTTTAAGAATTTTACGTGTGTTATCAAGAATTTTATTAAAAGATGAAATTGTACAGATAATGTTTGGACACACTGGAATTTCTAAAAAACTTGTCACAACTTGGTATCAGAAAAAACTTAACGAGATTCTCTGTAAAATGGGACAACACTGGAATTTCTACACTTCATGGTTGACTTTTAATAACAGCCAAAAATTGTAGATAATTCTCGGACACCCTGTATTATACATGAATTTAAATTATAAATTTAATTTAAAATAAGTTTTCCTAAGAGACGAGACTTATGGGACACCCTATATATATATATATATTCCTCAGTGATTTATTTTACAATAGTAAAACGAACAAACACCCACACTAATTATGGAAGTAATCAGAACACCTCCACAGAGAGAGAGAGAGAGAGAGAGAGAGAGAGAGAGAGTTACAAGGAGTTACAAGGAAAAGAAGTACCTCAAAAGGCCTTGCGGCCCATACCGAGGAGGTACCAATGGCAACGGGTGCCAGGGAAAATTTTGTCTTTCAACTATCCTAGCGTAGTAGAAAACTGGATAGAAAAGTAGAAGGCTCTCTCCCCACCCTCCGCTCCCTCCCTGCCAGAGGCAGGTACGGAAAAAGGTTGAAGAAAATACCTTGACCCCTGGAAAAGTAGCCAAGGAAATTTTACAGAAAAGTGGAGAATATATAAAAAGCTCTATATTTAGCTTGCTCACAGAGACACCGAGCAAGCGAACTCCTGCAGAGTTTTCTGAGGTTTTAATCTTAAACTATGAGTGTGTTCAGTACTTTGTCTAGCCTATTTTTAAAGATTTACACTTTGACTGGAAACAACCTCTGAGGGAAGTTGGTTCAGATATTAACTATTTTATAGGAAAAGAATTTCCGCAGACTGAGGTCTAAATGTCTTTACACACTCAAATAGTGTGCAAGATTTCGTCCTAACCTTTTCTTGAACTGATCCACAGAGGAACTGTTCACAACTTCCGAAGGTAACCTATTCCATGTGTCACAGATCTTATACGTAAAGTAATTCCCACACACACTAGTCCTAAACCGTTTCAAATCCAACTTCCAACCATTGTTGCGAGTTGGGTTATCATTTAAACTAAACATACTTCTAAAATCGACATCGTTGAACCCTCGTAAGAGCTTGAAAACTCGATCAGTGACCGCGCAGCTCCGAGTTTCAAGCGAAAACAAGTTTCAGGGCGCGTAACCGTCGATTGTAGCCCATATGCCTAAACGGAAGGGATTAACTTTGTGGCCCTCGCCTGCACTCGCTCCAGCCTTCAAATCTTTCCTGAGGGTGGGCGACCAGAACTGCACAGCATACTCCAGGTACGGCCGAACAAGGGAATTGTACAGTGAGAGCACAATCTCCTTGTTCCGAAACTGAAATTGCCTCCTGATATAACCCAATAGTTTCTGGGCTTTCTTTTCCACCTCTACACACTGTTTCGTAAACTTAAGGTCGCTGCTAATTAGCACACCCAAGTCCTTTTCTAAATCAGTCACCTCGATATTACTGCCCAACATCGAGTAGTCCGACTTGGGATTGGCGTAGCCAATGTGCATCACTTTGCATTTACCCAAGTTAAACGGCATTTGCCATTTTTCGGACCACTCTCCTATCCTACCTAGGTCCGCACGCAGTTCCTCGATCGCTTCGGGCGTCCCAACATTGGCCCCAAGCTTGGTGTCATCAGCGATTTGGCGATCCGACTGACGATGCCACCGTCGATATCATTTATGTAAATGGTAAACAACAGCGGCCCCAAACGGAACCCTGAGGAACCCCACTAGTGACCGAGGCCCAACCCGAACTAGCCCCTTTAATTACCACCCTCTGCCCGCCGCCATTCCTCAGCCAGTTTTCAATCCACCTACCTATTTCCCCACCGATACCCAGCGCGCGCACTTTCGCCATTAGCCGGCGTGAGTACCTTATCAAAGGCTTTCTGAAAGTCGAGATAAAGTATATCAATCGCCCTACTCTTATCGTACTCACTCAACATGACGTGGAAAAACTCGAGCAAGTTGGTGAGACACGACCTATGCCGTCTAAACCCATGTTGGGAGTCCTCAAGCAGCTTGTAGGAATCCAAATGGTCAACGATTCTATCAGCTATTATCCTTTCTAATAATTTACCTACAACTGAAGTGAGACTAATAGGACGATAGTTCCCTGGACTTTCGTGATCCCCTTTCTTAAAGATAGGGGTCACGTTGGCCTCCCTCCAGTCACCAGGCACCTGGCCCATCACCAGCGATTTGTTGAAGACTGTAGCCAGGTGGGGAGCCACCTGGTCGCGCACTTCTCGCAAAACACTGGGGGAAACTGGTCTGGCCAGGAGCCTTAAACGCGCTGTTTGTCTATTCTATGAGCAACGACTGTCGCGGTACATCTAACACTATCCAGGCCAGCACCTTCGTGCCTCACAGCTGGCTCGGGATGACGCGGGTATCCTCCCTGGTGAACACTCCCGCAAAGTACTCATTAAGCACATTAGCGATGTCCGCGTCGGAGGTCCGCAGAACGCCGCTTCCGTCCTTTAAAGGACCTATCATGCTTCTAATGGGCTTTCTACTATTAACATAACTGAAGAACTCCTTAGGGTTCCCCTTGCAGAGGCTTGCCACCCGTAGTTCTTCGTTACGTTTCGCTAGCCTAACCTTCGCCTTCACTTCCCTACACAGGCGGACATACGCTTCAGTGTTCTCGTGGGAACGATTGGCCTTCGCCCTCCTATACGCTACTTTCCTATTTCGGATAGCCGAAGCGATGTCACGATTGAACCACTTAGGCTGCGTTGAAGCAGGGGTGACCGGTTTTGAGGGTATGGCAGCAGACTGCAGCACCATAAACTCGTCCCGGAATGCACTCCACACTCCCTCAACATCGCCGCCACCTCTAACCCCATCTCTACGCTATCCCTGAGGCTAACAAAGTCCGCCCGCCGGAGATCGAGCTTACTGCCTCTCGAGTTACTACGCTTCACCCGAGGGACGCACACACGGAACCTAATCAGACCGTGATCACTCCCGCCCAACGATTCGTCAACGGTGAGGCCAGTGACGAGGTTGTCTTCGGTCGTGAATACTAAGTCTAGAACGCTTTCGCCTCGTGTAGGCTCATTGACCCACTGAGTGAGGAAGTTCTCATCAGCAAAGTCAACTAGCCTCCTCCCTTCAGCATCAGCAGTCCTGTCTTCCCACTTTATGCCGCGACAGTTGAAGTCTCCTAAAACTACACACCCTATCCCCTAGCAGGCTACGGAGTTCGGTGTACAGGGCTGTATCCTCCTCGAGGAGGAGATGCGGAGGTCTGTACACCAAGATTAACCTATAGTTCGTCCCTCCCACGTTCAGATCGACGCCAAGCAGCTCCCGTTCCGACCGGAACTGGCAGTCAACCGGACTCAACGTGTCTCTGACGTATATTAGTACCCCCCCCCTCCCCACGGGTGCGGTCTTTGCGAAACATTCTATACCCGGGAATTTCGAACTCCCCAACGTAGTCCCTACGATCAGTATGAATCCAGGACTCGGTGATAGCAACGATATCCTGGTATTCTGATGCTAAGAGCGCCCGTAGCTCGCAAACTTGTTCCTAATCGACCTAGCATTAAAAAGCATTGCAAGGAGGGAGCCTTCCCTATTCTGACCGCCCCCTAGCACGACCCGTTTCCCGAACAGCCAGGGCTGTCGGGAGTTGAAGAGCCCCTCACTAACGAGGGGGCAACTTCCGCAGGAGCCTGAGCCCCCTCCAACGTGGAGGAGGGTCACCCACTGTACTGCGCACCCTTCAGTTGAAGGTACGTCCGCCACCGGCTCATCATCATCTCTCCCCGGTGGGGGCCCGTCATCTCTCCCCGGACTCGACCTCACCATTCTGTATAGGTGCCGGTCGAGCAGCGCGCCTAGCACACCTTTACCCTTGTCATTGAGGTGGACACCATCCCTCTGGTAAAGGTCCCACCTACCCGAAAATGCGTCGAAGGGGTCAATAAACTCACGCCCAGCGGACGCACAAGTCTTGCACCCTCTCGTTGATGCCAATGACCTTACTGAGCGCGTGGTCACTGGCATTCATTCGCGGTAAAATACCCATTAACATTCCCCTGTCTGTCTTCAGTTTTAGATCATCCGCAAGAGACATGATCTCGGTGATGATCCCTTCTGTAAGACCTACCCTACCGCCTTTGAGGAACAGGTCGTTGCCACCAGCGTGGACAACGATCGCAGTCCTCCGACTAGCCACGCGCACTTCTCTACCTCCTTCCTTAAGTGCGCCGTTCCCCGCCCAGGTAAGCACCTTACCTTCCTCCCATCCCGGTTTGCAGAAGCAAAGTACTTCTCCTGGCCCCTGATCTGCGAGTCCCCAATCAAAACGGTGTCTTCCTCCTTCGAGCACAGGAGACTAAAGCGGTTAGAGGTCCTGACAGGGGCAACTGGGGTCTCAGGCTTCGGCTTCGCAGCCTTCTTGCCCGAGACCTTTCGAAACCCGTCGCCACCCATACACGCAGTTACACCACCCGACCCACCCCGACAAGTAGCTACATCCTTCGGTTTCTTTGGGCCATCAGTAGGCCCCTTCCCACCCTTCTCTATCGATCCCTTCCCACCCTTCTCTATCAGCCCCTTCTTTGAGCCCTCCCTTTGTTCTTGATACTTAATCTTACAGTTTGAATCTGCTGGTGTGTTTTTTAATTTGATCTTGTCCACTGGTTGGATTTCCAGTGCTACGACCCTAGCTTCAAGCTTTTTTACTAATTCCTTTAGCTCTTTAACTTCCTTTTCGTGGTTGTCTCTAAGTTTACAAAACAAACATACACTAAGGGATGTGATATCGCTGATACTACCCTCTGGGAAGTCTACGCACCAATGATTAACTTTACATTTAAAGCATTCTGCTTTCAATTTAGCTGGCCCTGCCATATTTTCTCTTTTTTTTGTTTTTTCTGAATACTCTGAATAAGATAAAGCGTTCTAGCAATGAAAACTATCCAAAAACGTTATGACCAGTATATAAAAAGGGGGGGGGGGTGAATTAATCCCGCGCGTAGCCGCACCCGCCTTTTTGCAAGTGACGTTCATTCCTTCCAGAAGACTACACCTCTCCTGCTGCCGCACCGACCAAAGGTCTCCCCAGGGCCGGACCGTCCCAAACGTGTCGCAGCTACCAACTGACAAACACTCGCGACGCAAGCGTCACGGATTTTCCGCCAGGAGCGACAGCGAGATGCAGCCCCTTACTAAGTCTTACTAGTCACTCACAAGTGGGCCAGACTCTTAGAATCCAGTGTTCAAGGGATATCCCCCAGACCCAGAGGCTACGCCCGAGACTTTACGCTGGCCTGGCAGCCAGCTGGGCAGTAAAGCCCTCTCACCTCAGAGCAGTACAGCCAAGCACCATCAATTGGTCACCGAAAGAACGTCGCAGGGGGCTGGTCAAGCCATTACGCGTTAGGAATGGGCTTAACGGGGCACTAGCCACACTCCATTCATCGCGCCCCTACGCCTGGGACCCCTCCATCCCAGTCTCTCACAACCTACGAGCGTTAAATGGTGTTATTTATAGAGGTTCCAAAGCCTCTCTTCCCACGCATGAGGTAGCAGTAGGGTCCTAATAGTAAAAGAAGAGAAAAAGACTTAATACTAAAAGAAAAGGTTTTTTTTTTTTTTTTTTTTTTTTTTGCAGTGAGGAGAACAACCTTAACGTAATCTAAAAGGACAGAGTAGGGATGGGATGGGGTCCTAGTAACCACGGGACGGGATTGTGCAAAATACTTTACCCACCCTCCCGAAAGAGAGAGAGAACCTAAAGGAGCTGGCAGCCAGTTCCTCTAGAATCACACGACTCGGGACCGGAGGGCTGTCACACCCCAAGTATAAAGTTTACTACATCCAGAAGAAATGTGCATAACCTTTATACCCCTGCGGAGAGAGAGAGAGAGAGAGAGAGAGAGAGAGAGAGAGAGAGAGAGAGAGAGAGAGAGAGAGAGAGAGAGAGAGAGAAAGTAGTACCTCAAAAGGCCTTGCGGCCCATACCGAGGAGGTACCAATGGCAACAGGTGCCAGGGAAAATTTTGTACACACTCAAATAGTGTGCAAGATTTGGTCTAACCTTTTCTTGAACTGATCCACGGAGGAACTGTTCACAACTTCCGAAGGTAGCCTGTTCCACGTGCCACAGATCTTATACGTAAAGTAATTCCCACACACACTAGTCCTAAACCGTTTCAAATCCAACTTCCAACCATTGTTGCGAGTTGGGTTATCATTTAAACTAAACATACTTCTAAAATCGACATCGTTGAACCCACGTAAGAGCTTGAAAACCTCGATCAGTTGACCGCGCAGCCTCCGAGTTTCCAGCGAAAACAAGTTCAGGGCGCGTAAGCGTCGATTGTAGCCCATATGCCTAACGGAAGGGATTAACTTTGTGGCCCTCGCCTGCACTCGCTGCAGCCTCTCAATATCTTTCCTGAGGGTGGGCAACCAGAACTGCACAGCATACTCCAGGCGCGGCCGAACCATGGAATTGTAGAGAGAGAGCACAATCTCCTTGTTCCGAAACTGAAATTGCCTCCTGATATAACCCAATAGTTTCTGGGCTTTCTTTTCCACCTCTACGCACTGTTTCGTAAACTTAAGGTCGCTGCTAATTACCACACCCAAGTCCTTTTCCAAATCAGTCGTCTCGATATTACTCCCCAACATCGAGTAGTCCGACTTGGGATTGTGCATTTACCAGGGCTGTGGAGTCTGAGTCTGAGTTGGAGTGAGGAGTCGGAGAGTCGGTCAATTTTGAGTGGAGTCGGAGTCGGAAATGCATAGTTGGATGGAGTCGGAGTCGGTGCAAATCCTTCAATTATAACCATAGCAGCCTAGGCCTAGGCCAGCTCAATTTTATGAATAAAATAGATTTAACTTAATATTTTAATATATAATATAATACAGTGCCCGCGAAAAGTATCCGATCACCCTTAAAATTTGTATTTTTTACATAAAAAACAATGTTTAAATGTATACTAACCTTATATTAGTATTTTGTCATCTGTCCTTTGGTTTGGATGACTTGTTCTAGACGTTTTGGCATGGATTTAATCAAGTTTTGACAAACTTCCACTGATATTTCCTTGCACCATACCTTTTTGATGGCCTCTTGTAATTTTTCGACTGAGCCAGTGTCGTGGCATTCAACCTTATTTTTTATTATTAGCCACAGATTTTCTATCGGATTGAGATCTGGACTATTACCAGGCCAATCCAAAATATCAAATTTATTGTCAGTAATCCATTTTGTCACTATTTTGGCCCTGTGACATGGTGCACCATCATGCATGTATGTTTTTGTCCTTTGGATTGCCATTGCCATTGGAAGTTTATCCTGTAGCATTGCTAAATACCGTGCACCATTCATAGTTGTGTTCTTCGGAAGAAAATATACGTTTCCACGCCCATAGTAACCGAAACAACCCCAAACCATCACACTTGGAGGGTGTTTCATTGTCTTTAGGGTGTATTTAGGGTCCATCCTATTTGAGCCAATAGGCCGGTGAACCTTTTTTGGACAACTTCTGAATGTCAAAAATGTCGACTCATCGCTAAATAAAACCTTCTTCCAGTCATCAACAGTCCAATGAATGTATTTTTTACAAAATGCGACACGTTTTTTACGCATTTTTTCATTAATGAACGGTTTCTTAGCAGCATGGCGAGATGGTAATCCGAGTTCTTTTTGGAGCCGCTCCTGGATAGTTCGTTCAGAAACACCAGATAACAAATTATTCATATTAAATTTTATTTCTTTCGCAGTTATTGTTGGGTTTTTCAATACTAAACATTTCATAAGTTTGTCTGTTCGCGAATTTGTTTTTCTCGGTCTGCCAGATCGTTTTTTAGGGACTGGCGTGGTTAGGCCACCATTGTTCTCAGCCCGTGAAACCCATAAATTAACGGTACTTTGGGATATGTTTAATTCCTTAGCTATCTGTCTGTGATTTCCCACATGCATGCAAAGCAACAATAGCACCTCGACAATCACTCTTAAGTTGTTTTTTAGCACACATTATATATAAATTTTATTTACACCACTTTCTGTAAAAAAAAAAAAAAATCAAGAAATTTACACAAACAGTGAAATCTGACAAATTTGAGACACAGCCACCCGCAACGAAGGCTACCAGAACACTAATTTGAGAATGCATTGGATAGCTCTCATATCAGCGAGCAACCTTAAAGTTACCAGATGTCGCTAGAACAAATAGAAAGTGAATTACGTGTCTCTGAATATCAAGGGAAAATATTGTATTTTCTTGAGTGATCGGATACTTTTCGCGGGCACTGTATATAAATAATATATAATATATAACATATAAATATATAAATATAAAAATATATAAATATAGTTGCTTATAATTAATAAGGATTATAATTAATTAATTAACATAATTAATAATAAGGAAATTTAAAAATTTGTACTAGCAACCCTAAATCTTTTTCAGATTTTTAGATTTCAATTTGATAATTTTGATAAGCATCACTGAAAGAAGATTTAATGGAAGCGATCCTTTTTTTAAGAACAAATTCAGTTTAGGTTAGTACATTTTGTTACGGATGTTTATAATAATACAAAAACATCTTATTAATTTGCTAAACCAATAATAATCTTATCTTGTTTAAGTTTCAATCAGTTTGTATTTTGGGATTTATTGTAATTTTTGAATAGAGAGAAAAAAAGCCATAAAGGCATAGTTACAGCCACTAAGTAACATGAGTCATGTGGTGGTGACGAAATGCCTTGTTTATGAATCTCCATTGGCCTAATAAAGCTAATCGTATAATTATACAAGTCAGATTTCTGGAGTCGGAGTCGGAATGTTAACATTTTTGGAGTCGGAGTTGGAGTCGGCAAATTTTATCACCAACTCCACAGCCCTGGCATTTACCCAAGTTAAACAGCATTTGCCATTTTTCGGACCACTCTCCTATCCTACCTAGGTCCGCACGCAGTTGCTCGATCGCCTCGGGCGTCCCAACATCGGCCCCAAGCTTCGTGTCATCAGTGAATTTGGCGATCCGATTGACGATGCCACCGTCGATATCATTTATGTAAATGATAAACAACAGTGGCCCCAAAACGGAACCCTGTGGAACCCCACTAGTGACCCGAACTAGCCCCTTCAATTACAACCCTCTGCCGCCTATTCTTCAGCCAGTTTTCAATCCACCTACCTACTTCCCCACCAATACCCAGCGCGCGCACTTTCGCCATTAGCCGGCGGTGAGGTACCTTATCAAAGGCTTTCTCAAAGTCGAGATAAAGTATATCAATCGCCGTACTCTTATCATACTCACTCAACATGACGTGGAAAAACTCGAGCAAGTTCGTGAGACACGACCTATGCCGTCTGAACCCATGTTGGGAGTCCCCAAGCAGCTTGTAGGAATCCAAATGGTCAACGATCCTATCCGCTATTATCCCCTCTAATAATTTACCTACAACTGAAGTGAGACTAATGGGACGATAGTTCCCTGGACTTTCGTGATCTCCTTTCTTAAAGATAGGGGTCACGTTGGCTTCCCTCCAGTCACCAGGCACCTGGCCCGTCTCCAGCGATTTGTTGAAGACTGTAGCTACGCGCACCTCCCGCAACACTCTGGGGAGAAACTGGTCTGGCCCAGGAGCCTTAAACGCGCTCAGTTTGTCTATTCTATATCGGCAACGACTGTCGTGGTACATCGAACACTACCGCGGCCAGCACCTTCGTGCCTCACGCCTGGCTCGGGGATGACGCGGGTGTCCTCCCTGGTGAACACTCGCGCAAACTACTCATTAAGCACATTGGCGATGTCCGCGTCGGAGGTCCACAGAACGCCGCTTCCGTCCTATAATATAGGACCTATCATGCTTCTAATGGGCTTTCTACGATTAACATAACTAAAGAACTCCTTAGGGTTCCCCTTGCAGAGGCTTGCCACCCGTAGTTCTTCGTTACGTTTCGCTAGCCTAACCTTCGCCTTCACTTCCCTACACAGGCGGACATACGCTTTAGTGTTCTCATGGGAACGATTGGCCTTCGCCCTCCTATACGCTACTTTCCTATATCGGATAGCCGAAGCGATGTCACGACTGAACCACTTAGGCTGCGTTGAAGCAGGAGTGACCGGTTTTGAGGGTATGGCAGCAGACTGCAGCACCATAAACTCGTCCCGGAATGCACTCCATACTCCCTCAACATCGCCGCCGACCTCTAACCCCATCTCACCTACGCTATCCCGGAGGATAACAAAGTCTGCCCGCAGTAGATCGAGCTTACTGCCTCTCGAGTTACTACGCACACACGGAACCTAATCAGATCGTGATCACTCCCGCCCAACGATTCGTTAACGGTGAGGCCAGTGACGAGGTTGTCTTCGGTCGTGAATACTAAGTCTAGAACGCTTTCGCCTCGTGTAGGCTCAATGACCCACTGAGTGAGGAAGTTCTCATCAGCAAAGTCAACTAGCCTCCTCCATTCAGCATCAGCAGTCCTGTCTTCCCACTTTATGCCGCGACAGTTGAAGTCTCCTAAAACTACACACACCCTATCCCCAAGCAGGCTACGGAGTTCGGTGTACAGGGCCGTATCCTCCTCGAGGAGGATATGCGGAGGTCTGTACACTAAGATTAACCTATAGTTCGTCCTTCCCACGTTCAGATCGACGCCAAGCAGCTCCCGTTCCGACCGGAATTGGCAGTCAACCGGACTCAACGTGTCCCTCACGTATATTAGTACCCCTCCCTCCTCCCCATGGGTGCGGTCTTTGCGAAACAAACTATACCCGGGAATTTCGAACTCCCAACGTAGTCCGTACGATCAGTATGAATCCAGGACTCGGTGATAGCAACGATATCCTGGTATTCTGATGCTAAGAGCGCCCGTAGCTCGCAAAACTTATTCCTAATCGACCTAGCATTAAAAAGCATTGCACGGAGGGAGCGTTCCCTATTCTGACTGCCTCCTAGCACGACCCGTTTCCCGAACAGCCAGGGTTGTCGGGAGTTCAAGAACCCCTCACCAACGAGGGGGCAACTTCCGCACGAGCCTGAGCCCCTTCCAACATGGAAGGAGGGTCACCCATCTGTACCTGGACGCACCCTTCAGTTGAAGGTACGTCCGCCACCGGCTCAACATCATCTCTACCCGGTGGGGGCCCGTCATCTCTCCCCGGGCTCGACCTCACCATTTTGTATAGGTGCCGGTCGAGCAGCGCGCCTAGCACACCTTTAGCCTTGTCATTCAGGTGGACACTATCCCTCTGGTAAAGGTCCCACCTACCCGAAGTCAATTAACCTCACGCCCAGCGGGACGCACAAGTCTTGCACCCTCTCGTTGTTGCCAATGACCTTACTGAGCGCGTGGTCACTGGCATTCATCCGCGGTAAAATACCCATCAACATTCCCCTGTCTGTCTTCAGTTTTAGATCATCCGCAAGAGACATGATCTCGGTGATGATCCCTTCTGCAAGACCTACCCTACCGCCTTTGAGGAACAGGTCGCTGCCACCAGCGTGGACAACGATCGCAGTCCTCCGACTACCCACGCGCAGCTTCTCTACCTCCTTCCTTAAGTGCGCCGTTCCCCGCCTAGGTAAGCACCTTACCTTCCTCCCGTCCCGGTTTGCAGAAGCAAAGTACTTCTCCTGGCCCTTGATCTGCGAGTCCCCAATCAAAACGGTGTCTTCCTCCTTCGAGCACAGGAGACTAAAGCGGTTGGAGGTCCTGACAGGGGCAACTGGGGTCTCAGGCTTCGGCTTCGCAGCCTTCTTGCCCGAGACCTTTCGATACCCGTCGCCACCCATAGACGCTCTTACACCACCCGACCCACCCCGACCGGCAGCTACATCCTTCCGTTTCTTTGGGCCATCAGTAGGCCCCTTCCCACCCTTTTTCTTTATCGGCCCCTTCCCACCCTTTTTCCTTATCGGCCCCTTCCCACCCTTTTTCCTTATCGGCCCCTTCTTTACGCCCTCCACCTTGCGCCGCGGTTCCGTGCACTCCACGTGGTCGCTGGCGATTCCTGACACTGATTTTGTACCCTGGCTCCCGGTTGCACCTCTACCCTTTCTCCGCGGTCCCGAGCTCTGTCCAGTCCATCGCTGGACCGCCTTTCCATGGCAGCCATCCTATTAATGAGCTCCGGGGTAGAGGGCGCAGCCGCGTCAGTGACCGCCGCACCTCCAACAGCCGGTCTGGATGACTCGAGCCGCCGGACCCTCTCCTCTAGCTTCTCGTAAAACCGCATGAGTTCGCAAAAGCGGCACATGCTGGAGTGGTTGATCTTCTCGAAGCAGGCTTCTTTGAAGTTCGTCACTCACTGGTTTACCTCACACCTCGCACATTCAGCCTTCAGTTTCTGCTGTCCAGTCATTGTAACTTTTTTTTTTCGAACTCTGAATAAGATAAAGCGTTCTAGCAATGAAAACTACCAAAAACGTTCTGACCAGTATATAAAAAAAGGGGGGAGGGGGCGAATTCTTCCCGCGCGTAGACGTATCCACCTATTTGCAAGTGACGTTCATCCCATCCAGAAGACTACACTTTTCGCTGCTGCCGCACCGACCAAAGGTCTCCCCAGGGCCGGACAGTCCCAAACGTGTCGCAGCTACCAACTGACAAACACTCGCGACGCAGGCGTCACGGATTTCCAGCCAGGAGCGACAGCGAGATGCAGCCCCTTACTAGTCACTCACAAGCGGCCAGACTCTTAGAATCCAGTGTTCATGGGATATCTCATCAGACCCAGAGGCTATGCCCGAGAGTTTACGCTGGCCTGGCAGCCAGCTGGGCAGTAAAGCTCTCTCACCTAAGAGCAGTACAGCCAAGCACCATCAATTGGTCACCAAAGAACGGTCGCAAGGGGCTGGTCAGGCCATTACGCATTAGGAGAGAGAGAGAGAGAGAGAGAGAGAGAGAGAGAGAGAGAGAGAGTTACAAGGAGTTACAAGGAAAAGAAGTACCTCAAAAGGCCTTGCGGCCCATACCGAGGAGGTACCAATGGCAACGGGTGCCAGGGAAAATTTTGTCTTTCAACTATGCTAGCAGTAGTAGAAAACTGGATAGAAAAGTAGAAGGCTCTCTCCCCACCCTCCGCTCCCTCCCTGCCAGAGGCAGGTACGGAAAAAGGTTGAAGAAAATACCTTGACCCTGGAAAAGTAGCCAAGGAAATTTTACAGGAAAGTGGAGAATATATAAATAGCTCTATATTAGCTTGCTCACAGAGACACCGAGCAAGCGAACTCCTGCAGAGTTTTCTGAGGTTTTAATCTTAAACTATGAGTGTGTTCTGTACTTTGTCTAGCCTATTTTTAAACAGATTTACACTTTGACTGGAAACATCCTCTGAGGAAGTTGGTTCCAGATATCAACTATTTTACAGGAAAAGAAATTTCCGCAGACTGAGGTCCTAAATGTCTTTACACACTCAAATAGTGTGCAAGATTTCGTCTAACCTTTTCTTGAACTGATCCACAGAGGAACTGTTCACAACTTCCGAAGGTAACCTGTTCCATGTGTCACAGATCTTATACGTAACGTAATTCCCACACACACTAGTCCTAAACCGTTTCAAATCCAACTTCCAACCATTGTTGCGAGTTGGGTTATCATTTAAACTAAACATACTTCTAAAATCGACATCGTTGAACCCTCGTAAGAGCTTGAAAACCTCGATCAGTTGACCGCGCAGCCTCCGAGTTTCAAGCGAAAACAAGTTCAGGGCGCGTAACCGTCGATTGTAGCCCATATGCCTAACGGAAGGAGAGAGAGAGAGAGAGAGAGAGTTACAAGGAGGAGTTACAAGGAAAAGAAGTACCTCAAAAGGCCTTGCGGCCCATACCGAGGAGGTACCAATGGCAACGGGTGCCAGGGAAAATTTTGTCTTTCAACTATGCTAGCAGTAGTAGAAAACTGGATAGAAAAGTATATAAATAGCTCTATATTTACCTTGCTCACAGAGACACCGTGCAAGCGAACTCCTGCAGAGTTTTCTTATGTTTTAATCTTAAACTATCAACGTGTTAAAGTAATTCCCACATATACTAGTCCTAAATCGTTTCAAATCCAACTTCTAACCATTGTTGCGAGTTGGGTTATCATTTGAACTAAACATGCTTCTAAAATCGACATCTTTGAACCCGCGTCACGTAAGCGTCGATTGTAGCCCATATGCCTAACGAAAGGGATTAACTTTGTGGCATTTTTCGCCAGTTTCCAATCCACCTACCTACTTCCCCACCAATACCCAGCGCGCGCACTTCGGCCATTAGCCGGCGGTGAGGTACCTTATCAAAGGCCTTCTAATCAATCGCCCTACTCTTATCATACTCACTCAACATGACGTAGAAAAACTCGAGCATGATGGTGAGACACGACCTATGCCATCTAAACCCATGTTGGAGTCCCCAAGTAGCTTGTAAGAATCCAAATGGTCAACAATCCTACTCGCTATTATCCCCTCTAAATATTTACCTACAACTGAAGTTAAATGGTGTTATTTATAGAGGTTCCAAGCCTCTCTTCCCACGCATGAGATAGCAGTAGCGTCCTAATCGTAACAGTAGGGAAAAAGACAATACTAAAAGTTTTCTTTTTTTCTGCAGTCAGAGAGAACATCCCTAACCTAAGCTAAAAGGACAGAGTGGGATGGGAAGGGGTCCTAGTAACCCACGGGACAGGTTTGTACAACAGACTTCACCCGCCCTCCCGAAAGAGAGAGAACCTAAAGGAATTGGCAGCCAATTTCTCTAGAATCCCACGACTCGGGACCGGAGGGCTGTCACACCCCAAGAGAGAGAGAGAGAGAGAGAGAGAGAGAGAGAGAGAGAGAGAGAGAGAGAGAGAAGAGAGAGAGAAGAGAGAGAGAGAGAGGAGAGAGAGAGAGAGAGAGAGAGAGAGAGAGAGAGAGAGTTACAAGGAAAAGTAGTACCTCAAAAGGCCTTGCGGCCCATACCGAGGAGATACCAATAGCAACAGGTGCCAGGGAAGATTTTCTGCACCCTCAAATAGTGTGAAAGATTTAGTCTAACCTTTTCTTGAAATGATCCACAGCGGAACTGTTCACAACTTCTGAAGGTAACCTGTTCGACGTGTCACAGATCTTATACGTAAAGTAATTCCAACACACACTAGTCCTAAACCGTTTCAAATCCAACTTCCAACCATTGTTGCGAGTTGGGTTATTTAAACTGAACATGCTTCTAAAATCAACATCGTTGAACCCGCGTAAGAGCTTGAAAACCTCGATCAGTTGACCGCGCAGCCTCCGAGTTTCCAGCGAAAACAAATTCAGGGCGCGTAACCGTCGATTGTAGCCAAAATGCCTAACGGAAGGAATTAACTTTGTGGCCCTCGCCTGCACTCGCTCCAGCCTCTCAATATCTTTCCTGAGGGTGGGCGACCAAAACTGCACAGCATATTCCAGGTGCGGCCGAACCAGGGAATTGTACAGAGAGAGAACAATCTCCTTGTTCCGAAACTGAAATTGCCTCCTGATATAACCTAACAGCTTCTGGGCTTTCTTTTCAACCTCTACGCACTGTTTGGTAAAGTTAAGGTCGCTGCTAATTAGCACACCCAAGTCCTTTTCCAAATCAGTCGCCTCGATATTACTCCCCAACATTGAGTAGTCCGACTTGGGATTGGCATAGCCAATGTGCATCACTTTGCATTTACCCAAGTTAAACGGCATTTGCCATTTTTCGGACCACTTTCCTATCCTACCTAGGTCCGCACGCAATTCCTCGATCGCTTCGGGCGCCCCAACATTGGCCCCAAGCTTGGTGTCATCAGCGAATTTGGCGATCCGACTGACGATGCCACCGTCGATATCATTTATTTAAATGATAAACAACAGTGGCCCCAAAACGGAACCCTGAGGAACCCCACTAGTGACTGAGGCCCAACCCGAACTAACCCCTTTAATTGCAACCCTCTGCCGCCTATTCTTGAGAGAGAGAGAGAGAGAGAGAGAGAGAGAGAGAGAGAGAGAGAGCACAGTAAATGATAAATTAAAACGCAATAAAAAATCTCTCCCTTCCATCTTCCAAATCTCAATAATCCCAAAATTAAATTAATTTTTTTATTACGATTCCTTATAAAGATTAGACTACAAAACAACACACAATCGCGCACATCTCCGCATAAGCGAGGTACCGATTGTTTTAAATCCATATATTTATAAAAAATTAAAAAAAAACCAATTTAACCTAATCTAAGTGCCATCGAACCGAAAAGGGGGGGGGGGGGGGGTGAAAAGTGTTTGGGATGCGAATGTGGGTTCGAAGGTTTTCTGTTGAGCCATTAAATAGCGAGGTACTCGCTAATCTAGCCTAACTAAATATTAAGTAACCTAACCTATCGTAACTTAAGCTAATCGAGACCAACGTATTCCTTTTCTGACAAAAATGTTTCGATAATTTTTACATAATTTTTTGAATATTCTGAGGTACCAAATATGTTACCTCGCAAAAAAATTGCCTCACTCACTACATCCGTGAATTATCACACGCTTCACCTCATTTATGACCAGCAGCCTACACACGCACGTATGACTTCCTTCACAACCGGGACATTTTCACACTTTCTCGCATAATCAATACTGTATCGCGACAGTCACCCAATTTTAAAAACTTAACCGACCAATCCCAATTTAACCGTACGTAAATTAGCGTAACCTAACCGAGCCAAGCCTAACCTTAATTATATCCCCTTGTTCACGATAAAAGATAGCGTTTATAAAAATAATTCATCAGGACACCGCAAATGTCGGGATACCCACATTCATGTCGCGATGGGGTGTGTATGAAGTGTGTGTTGCAATTCAGTAGGTAACACACACACACACACACACACACACACACACACACACACACACACACACACACACAGTCAGTTTGGCCTTGGGAGTACTTCTAACCACAAACTAGTTTTTTATTATGCAAACGCATGGACGCGAACTATCGTCTTACAATAAGACATTTTTTGCCTCGCATCTTCTGTGCTTATCTGGTCGCATCTGCGAAACACTCAGTCCACAATTCCGCAATCTAACATTCGAGATCATGAAGCTTCCTTTCAATTTATTGTGTGTAAAAGACAAAAGGATTGCAACATTTTAATTAAAATGAAAAACAATGTGAAATAGATGCAATACTGTGTGTGTGTGTGTGTGTGTGTGTGTGTGTGTGTGTGTGTGTGTGTGTGTAAAATATGGGAGAGGGAGTTACAAGGAAAAAAAGTACCTCAAAAGGCCTTGCGGCCCATACCGAGAAGGTACCAATGGTAACGGGTGCCAGAGAAAAATTCATACACCCTCAAATAGTGTGCAAGATTCGGTCTAACCTTTTCTTGAACTGATCCACAGAGGAACTGTTCACAACTTTTGAAGGTAGTCTGTTCCACGTGTCATAGATCTTATACGTAAAGTAATTCCCACACACACTAGTGCTAAACCGTTTCAAATCCAACTTCCAACCATTGTTGCGAGTTGAGTTATCATTTAAACTAAACATGCTTCTAAAATCGAAATCGTTGAACCCGCGTAAGAGCTTAAAAACCTCAATGACTTGACCGCGCAGCCAACGAGTTTCCAGCGAAAACAAATTCAGGGCGCGTAACCGTCGATTGTAGCCCATATGCCTAACGGAAGGGATTAATTTTGTGGCCCTCGCCTGCACTCGCTCCAGCCTCTCAATATCTTTCCTGAGGGTGGACGACCAGAACTGCACAGCATACTCCAGGTGCGGCCGAACCAGGGAATTGTACAGAGAGAGCACAATCTCCTTGTTCCAAAATCGAAATTGCTTCCTCATATAACCCACCCAGCTTCTGGGCTTTCTTTTCCACCTCTACGCACTGTTTCGTAAACTTAAGGTTGCTGCTAATTAGCACACTCATGTCCTTTTCCAAATCAGTGGTCTCGATATTACTCCCCAACATCGAGTAGTCCGACTTGGGATTGGCGTACCCAATGTGCATCACCTTGCATTTACCGAAGTTAAACGGCATTTGCCATTTTTCGGACCACTCTCCTATCCTACGTAGGTCCACACGCAGGTGGTCGATCGCTTTGGGCGTCCCAACATTGGCCCCAAAACGGAACCCTGAGGAACCCCGCTAGTGACCGCGGCCCAACCCGAGCTAGCCCCTTTAATTACAACCCTCTGCCGCCTATTCTTGAGAGAGAGAGAGAGAGAGAGAGAGAGAGGAGAGAGAGAGAGAGAGAGAGAGAGAGAGAGTAATAACAGTTAACTGTATACCTATTTGTGTGTGTGTGTGTGTGTGTGTGTGTGTGTGTGTGTGTGTGGTGTGTGTGTGTGTATTACTTTGGTTGGGTTTGAACAACAATTCAGGGTCGACTTGCGTGTTACCCTTCTGAAGAATCCCATATCATTTCAGGGATTTAATGAAGGAGATACTCGTTTTCAACTCTCATGCTGCCCTCACAGCCAACTCCGCATGGCTGGTCGTCAGGGACGTAATATAGAAACCTGTCAAGTTGGTGTCTGAAGTAGTTAGGCTGGTGTGCTGGAGCTGTAACTCTCATATGTTGTCTTCCAACAATTATTCAGGAACGACTCGCGTTCTTCTCCTCATCTATCGTTAATAGGGAATATATAAATTTATTATATACAAGGCCTGTATACTGACCATGCAGACTGCAAATTACAATATTTGCAAAAAATTATCTTTGGAAACCAGCACAGATATCACATGCCCAACGGAAATACTTACATAAATGCAAAAAGGATACTGAAATAGCAATACTGGACCACAACATATACAGAGCAGATAAAGTTTGCTGAGGAGGGTGTTTCATTTATGTGAAAAACACACGCGTGAGGTGATGGTAATCAAAATCAAACAGCACAGTCGAAATTATTATTTTAGAAGTAAAAGAACTGAACCTAAAAGTGAACAAAGAGTGAATTTCAATTCGCTACAAATGAAATAGAAAACATGTTAAAATTATTTGAAACTCCAGCACCAAATATTTTAATTTGTGGGAATTTTAATTTTCCAATCATAACATGGAAGAAAAATGAATAAGTTATATATATTAAGAAGTTTCATGGTAACATTAACAAAAGATGATAGAACCCAGGAAATCTCTGAAGCCCCAAGAAAAGAGAACGTTTTGGACTTCATTTTGACAAATAACTATGAGACGATAATAAATATACAATTGAAGTTAGCAACCAGAGGCCCAAATATGCATTCTAGAGTATGAGAAGGAATATTTGATGATTTAAATATAAACTCAAAGTAAGTAGATTGGGAAAGTGTAAATGAAGATTTATATTCATCCATAAGACAAACGAGGAGGAAAACAAGGTAGCAGAAAATAAAGACAAAAATAACCCAAAATACTTCTACACGTTTGCAAAAAGAAAACTGCAATGCAGAGAGAGTATTAGTCCGTTGATAGATGGGGTGACCGAATAGATAAATGACCCAGAAAAATGAGCGAACTGCTTGAGCAACAACAAAACTCTGTTAACACCCCCAAGTCCGAGAAGAAAGTAGAAACTCCAGATGAATTTTTTGACACTGATACAAATGAGCCAAGAACAAGTTCGGGCACGAACCTATTAATAGATGGAGTTTTCGTTAGATGTAATTAATTAGGCTCTATCACAAATGTGAGAAAATTCGGCACCAGGGCCAGACGCATGGAGTGCCACGTTTCTTAAGAAATGTAGAGAGTTATTGCCAAGCCTCTATACTGACTTAGAAAAAAAAAAAAAAATCACTCGAGTTCCAATTCCATTAAAGAACGCAAATATTACTCGTTTATTTGAAGGAGGTAACAGAACAATGTCTAAGAATTATCGGCCAGTAGCTCCCACCTCCCACCCTATAAAATACTATAAACATACAATTAGAGGGTAAAACTATTTACTACCTGAGGGTAAATATTTGGCTGGACACAGGGGCTACATTTTTCTAGTGTCGTTTTCTCTGCTTTGTTAGAATCTGATACCCATTTCTTGTGCAAGTGAATAGGAACTTTTTTTTCCATTCCAAAATACAGTGTGTTTCTACTCATTTGCACAAGAAATGTGTGTCAAATTCCAACAAAGCAGAGAAAACCACCAGGAAAATTTAATTCTGATAAAAAAATAGCTAACCTAACTAACCTAACTAACCTAACCTAACCTAACCTGCCGGTGACAATAGTATATATGTTGGTCCGCGCGATAAGAACAGCAATTGTTACATTTCGGGCATTGTACACAAGCGGGCAGAACTCCGTGGCGTTTAAAACAATCCACCGCTGCTTCATTATTTTCAAAATATTTAGAAATGGCGCGGTAATACTCAATCTCGCAACCGTCACATTCAAAACCTTCACTAGCTTCAGCCATTGTCCTCAAACTGCGTGAAGCAAAGGAAATTCTTATGGCGCACGTCGCAAAAAGTGTCTAATTGGCCAAATCTACACAAAAAGTGTCTAATTGGCCCAATCAGCCATGTGACAATCTGAAAACAAGTGATACGCCCACGAAACGCATTACCGTACATACAAACACACGGAGCACTAACATACATACATACGGAGTCTCCACGTAAAAATTATATATTAAATTAATTTTATAACCGCGCACTAGCACAAAAAATGATTAGTACCATCGTAAAGAGCATGAAAAATAGTGCTAGTGAAACACAACCTCTCATTTCTCGTTAGCCCCCTGTGTCCAGCCAAATATTAACCCCTACGAGAAGTTAATTTAAACAATTCAAACCAACATGACTTCAGGCTGGAAGATTATGCCTATCGCAGCTACTAGACCACCAGGAGAAAATACTGGAAACATCGTGTCGAGGACAAAACATAGGTGTAATATACGTATACTGATTTTGCTAAAGCGTTCGATAAATGTGACCATAAAATTATTGCACACAAACTTAATAATACAGGAATTGCTGGAAAGCTGGATATTTAATTTTCCTACTCAAAATGGAATTAAATCTGAAGTCTCAGAAGTCATGAGCTCTGCCTCACAAAGTACAGTATTAGCTCCCTCACTGTTCATAATAATGATTGCAGACATTGAAAAAGTTATTAATGACAGTATTGTATCATGTTTCGCGGATGATACAAAGATACGCGAGGAAATATCGAATGAAGGTGACAGAAAAATTACAAAATGACATTGAAACATTATTCAAGAAGGCAGAAAACAACAATATGAAAAGTTCAACAAAAAAAAATTCTGACCACTTATAAGATATGGTAATAACAAGGTGCTACAGAATAAAAGGTACAAAACTCATCAAACCAAACGTATAACACCAAACTCACGAGTCAGGGATCTTGGGGTACTAAGGTCGTCGGATACAGAATTCAGAGAGCACTATATTAATAACCTTAAAATTACAACAGCTAGAAAAATAACAGGAATCATCTGGAGGAGCTTCCAGAGCAGAAAAGCAAACATCATGCTAAAATTACGAAGAGGCTAGTCCTACCAATAAATAATCGAGTATTGCTCAGTACTCACAAGCCCATACAGAAAATGATACATTACAAACGTAGAAACTATACAAAGGACCTTTACGTCTAAGACAGAGGAAACGAAAGGTAAAGACTACTGAAGGCGCAAGCGGTACACAATTTTATTTTATATATATATATATATATATATATATATATATATATATATATATATATATAAAATACTCGACGGCTTTGTCCCTAACCTTAGAAACGAAATAGAAACAAACTGGAATGAGAGAAGAGGCAGATTTTGTACTGTCTCAGCTGCGGTGGGACAGGGTGCCATGAAAACGAGGATGGAAATACCAGTGATGTAGTCGAGACCGCCGAGACCGAGATCTCAGCACCCGAGACCATATGAAATTTTTGCATGATTCAATATTGTGTAATGCTTAATTCCTAAGCTCTGTATTTCATATTCAGGAATAAAGATTCTAAAGAGGTTATCAAGTGACAATTTACTCATAATTTATTCACAAACTCATAGTTTGTGACATTTTTCAGCAGTTAACTGCCTACTTAAAACAAGATAAGCGTTCGTTGTACTTGAGGAACATCAACATACTCAGCAGTGATGTAGTCGAAACCACCATGGCCGAGACCGAGACCTAAGCGCCCAAGAAAAATCTTGGGCGAGATCAGAAAAAAGGTCTCTAATCCAACATCACCAGAAATTAGCCTCGGAATACAAGACCCAGAACTTTTTAATGTCCTGCCCAAAGAACTGAGAAACCTTCAGCACACCACCAACCTGAATAATTAAAAAAAACAGCTACACAGGTTCTTGTGCAAAGTTCCTGACCAGCCATGCGTCGTTGGCTACCAGGGGAGGAGGAGATCGGAAAGCAATATTCTCCTCCACCAAATCCCGCAAATGAGGCAGGTCGATCTTGAATCGTCGTTCAAACCCTCAAAGTATCAAAGTATATTATACTGGCAGGCAAACTTATGGTCACAAGAAAAATGTGCTGTAGCTTTAAAGCCTTGCTGCCTAAACTAATACGATTTTTACACAAAGCAACAGACCTACGCATGTAGTTGCAGTGATCTTTTAGCTTTCCTATCTTTAGTAGCTTGTATTTAATCCGACATTTATGAATTTTGAATCTATTAATGGAGGTTGCATTTACTTATGTATTTTAAAAAAAAAAATTATATATATATATATTTTTTTTTATTACACAGATTAGCTGTCTAATAAAACTGGGGAACAAAAAAAAATGTTTTTTCTTGGTGCCTGAGATTTTAGACCTTATTCTGGATATTTTCATGCCACTGATTCAGAAAATATCATCCATTTTGTTCTAGCAGCTCTAGTTTTTGAGATATTGCATACGTCATTACCTACTTTATTACCCTTCTGGAACGGTATTATGAGTTGCTCGTAAATCTAAATGCATCTGTATAATTAAATTGTAGCTATGATTTTGCTGATGTTGCTGTTTTGCATGTGTATTGTACATGTACTAACGTGAATTCTTTCCTGTTACAGGTGTTGACATGGCTTCATCACGAAGAAAGTGTTTAAATCATCCAGATGTGTTTTGTTTTATCTGCGGAGAGTACACGTTCATTGAACAGAGAAAAACTATTACTGATTTTGTGAAAAAAGCTTATTTTGCCTATTTCAAAGTACAACTAGGGGACCAAGATAAGCCATGGGCTCCTCATGTTGTGTGTAAAACGTGTACGGAGCATCTGCAGCAATGGACCAACGGAAAGAGGAGGTGCCTGAAATTTGGTATACCAATGGTATGGAGAGAACAGAGAAACCACAGTGATGACTGTTACTTTTGTTTGGTGAATATAAAGGGCATCAATGGACGTAACCGGAGTAAATGGACGTATCCTGACATAGACTCAGCTAGACGGCCTGTTTCACATTCAGATGAGATACCTGTCCCATCATTCAGCCATCTTCCAGAGCTCCCTCAAGATGATGATGAATCTGCTACTGACAAAGAAAGCATATGTGGGCAAAATGACAGTGATTTCGAAGGATCGTCATCAGTTGCAGAAGGTTTTAGTCAACACGAATTAAACGACCTCATAAGGGACTTAAGTCTTTCGAAGAAATCGTCTGAATTGTTAGCTTCCAGGCTGGGAGAAAAAAATTTACTGCTGCCGGGAACCAAAATCACGTTATATCGCGACAGAGAAAAGGATTTACTGCCCTTCTTCTCAAAAGAGAACGATTTAGTTTTCTGCAACAATGTGCGCGGATTGCTGATGAAAATGGGCATATCGGAATACACACCAAGTGAATGGCGGTTATTCATAGATAGCTCCAAACGGAGCCTAAAATGTGTTCTTCTACACAACGGCAACAGATACAGATCAATCCCAATTGGTCACTCAGTCGGTATGAGAGAAGAGCACGGGACAGTCGCCCTAGTCCTAGAAAAGATATCATACCGAGACCACCAATGGGTGATCTGTGTGGATCTGAAGATGGTGAATTTTCTCCTGGGCCAGCAGAGCGGGTACACCAAGTACCCGTGCTTTATATGTCTCTGGGACAGTAGAGCTAAAGATGAACACTGGGTGAGAAGACAGTGGCCTCTGAGAGAAAACATGGTGGTTGGAGAAAAAAATATCATCAAAGAAGCTTTGGTTGACAGAGAAAGGATCATATTGCCACCACTGCACATCAAACTAGGTTTGATGAAACAATTTATAAAGACTTTGAACAGAGATGGGACGTGTTTTGGCTACATATGTAGAAAATTTCCTGCGCTGAGCATGGAAAAGCTGAAGGCAGGTATTTTCGATGGACCGCAAATCCGGGAACTCATGAAAAACCCGCGTTTCCAAGATTCAATGGACACCATTGAGGCACGTGCGTGGTCATCGTTTAGTATGGTTGTGAAGAATTTCCTTGGGAACTATAAGGCCGATAACTACGGTGAACTAGTGGAGAATATGCTCTCTTCTTTTTGTAAACTTGGCTGTAAAATGAGCATCAAACTGCATTACCTCCACAGTCATTTGGATCGTTTCCCAGATAACCTCGGTGATCTAAGCGAGGAACAGGGTGAACGATTTCACCAAGAACTAAGGACCATGGAAGAACGGTACCGCGGACGATGGGATACTCACATGATGGCAGATTACTGCTGGAGCATCCAACGCGAATGTCCTGGCACATCTCATCGAAAATCTCAGAAACGCGGTTTATGTGAGATGTCTCAATGAAAGAACTTTTTTTGCCGTTCGTGTCTCAAGCTTGTTTGAATTTAAGAAATATTTTTCGTACCTTATGCTTGTTTGATGTTAATACACTATTTTTGCTGACATTCATCATACTTTTGTATTCAATTGACAACAACAGTGATTGCCAGTCAGCAATTATATAATATTATACATTATATAGAAATAGAAATAGAAATATATAGAAATATATATATATTATATATATATATATATATATATATATATATATATATATATATATATATATATATATATATATATATATATATATGAAAAATTATTTCACGAAAGTGACACGTGAAAAGTATTTATGATGAATAAAACCACGAGTGTTCCTGAGGATGTCATTAGACGAAAGCGCTTGAGCACCCATTTGTGTTTCTTTTTTCCTTCGTGGTTTTATTCATTATATATATATATATATATATATATATATATATAATATATATATATATAATATATATATATATATATATATATATATCTTGATAAGCAGAGCTGATGGAGAAAAACTATGTCATTTTTAGAATCAGCGACCTCAATATACCCAGAAACAGGTCTAACATCTAAGTCACCAAAGTTGTGTTCCCAGTGTAATGTTTAACACGTTTCTTGCGATACGACCCACCCGGCATGACTCCAGATTTGAAAAATTTACTGGAGCACAGCTCTGAATTTACTTTTTTCCCCCTTACACCACTAGATAGGTTAATGATAGTAAACTCTTGAATTGACGACATACCAATTACAAATTGTTTTAGCTAAACATAATACAATAATGTACAGTTTATAACTCCACCTTAAGTTTATTTATTCATTGCAGCAGCAACAGTGGATGATGTTAGACCTTGCATGTAGGCATTTGTTGTGAATTTACCGCCATATATGCTTGGCCACTGATCAATGGCTTTCTGTGGATCATTACAGCAGATCTAGTGCCTGGAGCTGGACCCTCCTTCACAATTCTGCACAGCTTAGTCAAATGAGATGGCTTAATGGATCCTTTGTGTTCAACAATGTAACCAAGAATGGAGAATGTCCCTTCAGCTGGTGCTTCACTCCAGGCAGTTGATCCATCTTTATCAAAATGCTTTAATCTCTCTGTGATTCCTTTCCACAGCTGTTCTATATATTCTGTCAGCCAATTTATCACTGAGTCTTTTGTAAAACTACTTTCAGATCTGGTTCTGGATGGTCTAGCAACTTCAGCAACCTGGTAGTAATCAGAACGTTTCTTGATGTATTTGTAAACTTCATTTAGGATGTAATCCTCAGCTGTTAGTTCCTTTTGCTGCCCTGTGGTATCGTGCTTAAATTCAGAAACTACATCATTTGCATTTCCTCCATTAGCTAATTTGGAAATTGTTTCCATCACTCTTAACATAACAGTTTTCCCTCCTTCTTTATAAAATATATATATTTTCTACAAATTCTGCACTAACTGTGGTTTTTTGAGCTACTTGCAACATAATCTTTGTTACATAGTTAGTAAATATAGTATGGTAAAAGTGAGTAAAAGTAAGTAAATATAGTACAATGAAAGTAAGTAAAAGTAAGTGCTTTAAACTTAGTAAAAGTAAGGAAGAGTAAGTAAAAGTAGGTAAGTTAAAGTAAGTAAAAGTAAGAGAATAAAAACCCACTCTAATAGACAGAGTTTATTTCCACGACAGTTTCGACGCCCACTGGCATCCTCCTCGGGTGGATACAGAAACACAAATGAAACAAAACAAGAGGGAAAAACAGTTCAGGGATCGACCGTTAAGAAATTCGCACCTAGGTTGGATTCCATTCTCTCGAGACAGGAGGGGCATTTTCATTAAGTACATTCGCACAAATTTTTTTTTTAAACTATCTTCCTGTTCTAAACATACAGATTCTATTATTTTTACATAATTATTACATTTATAATTAAATTTATTACATTTAATATTGCATAATTATTAATTACAGAAATTATAAATTTATTATTACATTGGTTATTACATTGTTGTTTATTATACAGAAATTATAAACCGAAAAACGAATTAAAAAAGGCGATTAGGAAATAATCCAGAGACCATTGAGAAATTCGCACCTAGGTTAGATATCGTTCTCCCGAAACCAGAAGGGCATTTTATTACAGGGTCAGCTTATAACTACATTTCCACAAATTAAAAATATCTTCTTGTTCTATACATACAGATCCTAATGTTTGACATAATTACTGCATATATTTATTTCCACATTAATTACTTCCATTATTACATTTACTAAAAGCGAGTAAGGAAACATTCCAATCCAGAGACATTTAAGAAATTCACACTTAGGTTCGAACACGTTCCCACGACTCCGTAAGGGATTTATTGACCAAGAATCTCATTAAAGGGTCTAACTTATAAGTACCTTCGCACAAATAGAAAAAGTAGATAATTTTAATTTGTGCGAAGGTACTTATAAGTTAGACCCTTTAATGAGATTCTTGGTCAATAAATCCCTTACGGAGTCGTGGGAACGTGTTCGAACCTAAGTGTGAATTTCTTAAATGTCTCTGGATTGGAATGTTTCCTTACTCGCTTTTAGTAAATGTAATAATGGAAGTAATTAATGTGGAAATAAATATATGCAGTAATTATGTCAAACATTAGGATCTGTATGTATAGAACAAGAAGATATTTTTAATTTGTGGAAATGTAGTTATAAGCTGACCCTGTAATAAAATGCCCTTCTGGTTTCGGGAGAACGATATCTAACCTAGGTGCGAATTTCTCAATGGTCTCTGGATTATTTCCTAATCGCCTTTTTTCATTCGTTTTTCGGTTTATAATTTCTGTATAATAAACAACAATGTAATAACCAATGTAATAATAAATTTATAATTTCTGTAATTAATAATTATGCAATATTAAATGTAATAAATTTAATTATAAATGTAATAATTATGTAAAAATAATAGAATCTGTATGTTTAGAACAGGAAGATAGTTTTAAAAAAATTTGTGCGAATGTACTTAATGAAAATGCCCCTCCTGTCTCGAGAGAATGGAATCCAACCTAGGTGCGAATTTCTTAACGGTCGATCCCTGAACTGTTTTTCCCTCTTGTTTTGTTTCATTTGTGTTTCTGTATCCACCCGAGGAGGATGCCAGTGGGCGTCGAAACTGTCGTGGAAATAAACTCTGTCTATTAGAGTGGGTTTTTATTCTCATATTTTGACCTTCACGTAAAAAAGTGAAGTTTTTTGCATTTAAGTAAAAGTAAGTTTAAACTTAACTAAACTTTTCAATTCTAGAGTCATGGTGGATTACTTAAAACCGCACAAGTAATTATCTGGCCAATTTATCAAACCTGGCCGAGATCAATGGAACATAGTCCAATCCTGATAATTTTATATTAAAAAAAATGTTTTAATAAAATTTTAATTATCAAAACATTGAAGCTTAAAAAATTAAAAATAATTGTTAAATATGGAATTACCAACTAAACTTAAAATAACTAAATTTGTAATTTAAAAAAATTGGTTTGTACAAGAACGTATACGCAAAAAAATTGCATAACGTCTAGCGGATGAACAAAACCCAAACCCAAATTTACTTTTTCTCATGGTCAAATTTACTGGAGCAATGCTCCCAAGATCCCAGGAATCTGGAGTCATGCCCACCGGTGGGTCGTGTCGTATCGCAAGAAACGTGTTAAGCACTGTGAAAGTTTGGGAAGTTTTCCCATTTGAAGATACTCATTTCCCATTGACATAATGGCTCTGCAACATCTTGGGCTATCCGAAAGAGATTATACGTAGGATTGGCGTTTTTCAAAATGGTGTCTCTAATACCATTAACAGACAAGAGGAGACAGGCTCAGTAAATAAGGGCCGAGGAAGAAAAAGAGAGACGACAGTAAAGGAAGATAGATTATTGGTTCGAAAGTCCAAAAGAAGTGAATTCCTGACAGCACCTCAACTAGCCGCTAAACCACAATTTAGCAAAAAAAAAAAAAAAAAAACATCTGTTCAATTGTTGAAAGGCAACGAAAAGAAAGAGATGAATGGTTGTATAACTATTAGAAAACATTTTCTGAGGCATAGCAATAGCGATTGAAGTGGGCAGGAGCACACCAAAACTTTACGTTAGAAGACTGAGAACTGGAAACCAGTAGGGGAGAGTGGGGCACATTGAGCCGTGGGGTACCATGAGCCACACAGCTTGTAGCCTACAATTTCTGATATTCTTCAACAGATGGCAGTGTGTGATCGTCTATTGTGACAGAATTAAGGCACACAGTTGTTCACTTTTATTTTTGCGTTATCTTGCTGTTAATATCCATTTATGTATTTTTAGCCTTCCTAAGTAAAATTTTCTGTTAAGTTTTTTCTTTTATACTATGTTTATTGGACTGTCCCAAAGGTTATGTGAGCGTAGTGACAGTGGAAAATATAAGCTAATTGTCAGAGACCTACATATCCGTCATTCTGCCTTGTCCTAATATACAAAGCGCGCGTTTAACACATTAATATGAAGATGAAGAGGTTATAGTGAAACCTGATGGACAAGAAACCCGAAACTGGAGACTTTATACTGGTAAGATTATTTCCAGTGAATTCTAAGGCGGCTCTGCATTATGTGGTCAAAATTAATAGTGTTCAAGAAGAACACGATGAGCAAGCCTACAAAGTTGAGTTTTACCGACAATCAAAGAAGATGGCCGACCGTTTCATTAAAACTGACATTAAAGATGTGTCAACCATACTAGAGGAGGACATAGTGATGTGCTTACCTAAACCTACCACTTCTGGTGGCACTAAAAGAATTGCATTTCACAGTTGCTCTCTCAAAGTACAATTGTCAATGAAGATCTCAAGGATGACCTCTACAAAAATGATATTTTTAACTAATTATTTTCTACGTGATGTTAATTAGAAGAATAATGTTTTGTTGCATTATTAACACATTCATGTATATTGTTATAATGATCTTACATACATGTTGCAATTAGTTTCATGTTACAATACATGTTAAAATCAAATTTTATGTCATGGTTCAAAGTACCCCACCACATGGTTCAAGGTGCCCTACGAGTGGGGTACCTTGAACCACTTTAAAGTAAATTTTCTGAACAAAAAATATACAAGAAATTATTTTTCCAACTTCAATTAAGTGGCGGTTTAGCTTGCAGGTTTATTAAAATAAATAATGGTCTACAAATTATGTCTGTCTCCTAAATTCCTTTTGTAGTACAACCGTGTTTCCAAAAATGTGGCTCAATGTACCCGACTCTCCCCTACTCTGGGCAGATGAGAACAAATTTGAAATATTTGGCAGTAAGAGAAGACAGTATGCGAGAAGAGCTGAAGAAAGGTTCAGAGAGAGAGAGAGCTGCATGGTGTCTACAGTCAGGCATGGAGGTGGCAATGTAAAAGGGTGGGGCTGTTTTGTTAGTGATGGGACTGGGAACTTAGTAAAAATTGAAGGGAACCTCAACAAAGAGAGGTACCATCGTATCCCACAGCATCATGCCTTTCATCCGGTATTCATATTCCAGCGAGACTGACCCCAAACATACAGCACTATTTTTTATCAACGATATTTGAACAGAAAAAGTGAAAATGGAGATTAAGAATAATGAATTGGTCTCCTTTATCCCCAGATCAAAACCGAGTTGAGATTATGTGAGATGAACTTGACAAAGGTAAAATCGCAAAGTTCAACTAACTGCACTCAAATCTGGGAATATCTACGATAAAAGTGGAATAATTTGACAGCAGAATATTTGGAAAATTGCGCTCAAAATATGGAAAACTATGATAAAGCAGAAAAGAGGATTTCTGATGAAAAGACGTTAGCGCCATAAGCTGCTGTAGTATTATAGAGCGAATATCATTAAAATGTGCATCCAACAAACACCATTACAGTTTATTTACATTTACGACAGTAAACTTAACTAGTACCACTATAGTTTTATTTTTTCCGTTGTGAAACCATAACTTTGACGCCAGTATATATTATTATATATATATATATATATATATATATATATATATATATATATATATTATATATATATATATATATATATATATATATATATTCCCTCGCAAGCTATGATGTTTACAATCGTTATAGTTAATGCGGATATACTATTATCATGAGAAGAAATACACTGATCCAATCATAATTACTGAGGATCGTAATGATGAATCTCGCATAATCTTTGTATTATTACACTGGTATGCATCAATTTTGCTGTCAAAGGTTTGTAAGTGATTCTTATAGAGTTTTTCCTGCTGATTTCGAATCTGCAATCCGTTTTTCTCAATCAGCTCAGGTTATCCGGCTATGGCCTCATAAGTAAAATAGAATTTTCGTGATTTTGTCAAAGCGGAATTGGAACAGTAACATCTATCATCACTTGTTTCACTTGTATAATATCTTTTTTTACTTTTCAGGCATATAGATAAAATATTTCATAATGAATAGAGCGTGTAAAAATGATCCCAATAGATTCTGCTACATATGTGGGACGGTTACCATGCCAAATAACCAGTCCCAAATCACTAAATTTGTGAAGACAATGTATAGAGCATACTTTGGAATTAAGCTAGGGGACCAGGACAAAAATTTCGCCCCTCATATGTGCTGCAAGACGTGCATTGAAAATTTGAGAAGATGGAGCAAAGGCAGAGCGAAATCTTTGCCTTTTGGAATTCCCATGATTTGGAGAGAAGGAAAGGATCACGTGACAGATTGCTATTTCTGCATGACAAACCTCCAAGGTGGGCTTATAAATTTATTTTTCTTAAATATTTTGAAATCCTCGTATGAAACTTGACATAATATTCACCATAATGTAATATTCACCATATATAGCATAATATTCACCATAATGGTAATCATACATTTACATATACATATTGTTATAGAAAATACATTTACACATAAATATATTGTATACAAGTTACATTTACATATACAATGATTGTATATTTTCTTTCTTTTTCATTCATATTGCCCCGAAGGGACAATATGAATGAAAAAGAAAGAAAATATACAGACTCCATCGACCTATTTCATATCTTACAGACCGCAGCCTTCCTCACGAGCCGCCACTGTCTGAATGCTTCTTCTATTTCATATGCAAGTTTTATATCCATGTTTCTGTGTTTCTTTTCAGGAGTTAACAGAAGAATAAACACAGTGTTGTATACCCTGACATTCCTTCTGCTATGAGACCTGTACCCCATGGTCCTGGAATTCCAACACCCGACCCACCTCAAACCCTGGACTTCGATGATTCTGATGATGAATCAATGACCAATGCCAATGACTAGTCCCAGTCGTATATACCTCAAAATACCGCTTCAAATGAGCCGAGGCCTCTCAACCAGGCCAAACTTAATGATCTTACCAGGGATTTAGGACTTTCCAAATTAGCTGCCGAGATCTTGGGCTCATGACTTCGAGAGGACAACTTGCTGGCTCCGGGAACAACATTCTCATGGTATAGGAAACGAGAGGAAGAATTCCGCAAGTTTTTTGCAGTGCACGAAAATACCTCTTCCTTAGTGTACTGCTGCAATGTTGAGGGGCTAATCGAATCCTTGGGCCTGCCATATAACGCATCAGAATGGAGGCTATTTATAGACTCGTCTAAACGAAGTTTGAAAGCCGTACTTCTTAACATTGGGAATAGGGTTGCATCAGTCCCTGTAGCACATTCCGTACAACTTACTGAGAGCTACGATAACATGAAAATTTTACTGGATGCTCTCGTATACGACCAACATAACTGGAGGATCTGTGGAGATTTGAAGGTAATACTAATATCATAAGTAAACTATTGCTATTGACTATGTTGTTTTTCCAAAGGTTATTTCAAAGCGTATAAGAACACTTAACTTCCCCACAGAAGTGATACAGTCCAATGCATAGATTTTTTTATCTGATAGAACAAATTCTCTAAATTCTTTAAATATTTTCATTTTTTTTCAGATTGTGGCATTTGTATTGGGAATGCAAGGGGGATACACGAAATACCCATGTTTCCTCTGCAAATGGGATAGCCGAGCGGATGAGAAGCACTATGCACAGCGTGAATGGGCATCGAGAGAGAATTTTGAACCTGGGTCGCATAATGTCGTTTCAGTGCCCCTTGTACCACCAACAAAGATTTGCTCCCACCACTTCATATTAAGCTGGGCTTGATGAAAAATTTCATCAAATCAATGAATAAGGAGGGTTCAGCATTCCGATATCTCGAGAGTAAATTTCCTCATATATCTGATGCTAAACTAAATGCTGGGGTTTTTGATGGTCCTCAAATTCGAACTTTGATCAAGGATACTCAGTTCGAAAACGCAATGACTCCAACTGAGAAGAATGCCTGGCAGGCATTCAAATCAGTTGTCACTGATTTTCTTGGCAAGCGTAGAAGTCCAGAATACGAGTCCGTTGTCGAAAACTTGATGGAAGCTTTCAAAGCTCATGGGTCGCGCATGTCCATAAAAATGCACTTTTTGTGGTCCTACTTGGACTATTTTCCTGAAAATTGCGGGGATTATAGTGAGGAACAGGGTGAACGATTTCACCAAGATATCAAAATAATGGAAGAGAGGTACCAGGGAAACTGGGATATCAATATGCTGGCGGACTATTGCTGGTGTTTGAAGCGAGACGTGCCCGAAGAAAAACACAGACGGAAAGCCAAAAAAAAACTTCATTCCTTCCTCAATAAACTTTTTTCCATATTCATTGTATGAATAAAAGTATTTATTCACACAATGTTTTCATTTTTCACGAGTGTTCTTATAATATTACTCGTATCTACAGTGTTTAAGCTAAAAAAATCAATAAATTTGGGGATAAAATTGGACTTATAATAAATGGCCAATAGAGAAAAAACCTGACCTGATTGAGGAAAACCAATGTCATTTTCGAATTCAGCATGGTCGAATTATATAATATGAGTTGAAAAAACCCTCACAGCAGACAAAAAAAATTCATATGCATACCAGTGTTATATTACATACAGAGACACTCGACGCGCATATATGATCCGAGTGCCTGGGTTAGTCATCAGGAGCGAGACGCACAGTAGAATAATACAAACAAAAAATCATGGCATCACGTTTCTTTACCGCTATCATAAACAGCGGCATGACCAAAAATGGAATGTTTTAGTGGGAAAATAAAACAGAAATGGAATCATTCCAGCAGAATAAACATTAAAAAAAACTAATTATTGTAACGGTAGAATAAAAACGCTAGAAAACCCTCAGGACGGGTGAGCTGACCGCGTTTGAACATCCAAAATTCTGCATTACAATTAAATATACTTTGATGAAACGTAGGTATAAATATTAGAACGGTATTTTCACGTTCTCATATACTCGATTCTTCAGTACCATAATAACGACAAATTCCCAAACGAAAAGGGGATTCATTTAAGGCAAAAATCAATTGCACCTTCGATATCATGACGTACAATCGTTTAAAAAAATATCCCGTCGTGAGACATTTATTACTGATAAATATCGGAAAGAAATATGGAGTCTCACGACACGACTTCTTCAACCGAGTGAGGGAGCAAATTACTCTAAATATCTTCAAATTTTTAAATGGCAAATTAACCGCGTCAACTTTGATTTTTTTTTTAATAGTTTCACCTCAAGCTCGACATTTAAAATACTTTCATTAAATGTAACGGGGCTTCGTTTTCTAAAAGCGAAACCAATACGGGAGTTACGATAACGGCAAAAGAAACGAAGTTTATTCTTACGACAAAACCTAAATCTGTTATTTAACAACTAAAAAAATTTATGTGACGTTACTCTACCGACAAAATAAAACAAAATCTAACGTCATTGTAACGACAAAATATAACCAAAGTGTAATGTTATTCTAACGACAAAATATAACCAAGATCTGATATTATTTTAACGACAAAATAAAACAAAACTGCAATATTATTCTAAGGGCAAAACAAAAGCTAAAAATGCGATAAATATGGAACAATGCAAGAAGCTCACTTGATTACGCTGAATCACGCGAGTTTTATCTCGGATGGGATAATTGACGCAGTTTTCAAATGAGAATTTCTCTTGGTTACACACACACACACACGCGCGCGCGCATATAGTGGTTAGCGTCGCTGACTACGAAACCATCGGTCCCGGGTTCGAGACCCGACTGCAGTCGGCGCGCAGCAAAACCCAGCTGTTCATCCTTCCACACAATAAAGAAAGTGGTTGGTAAATAAATGGGGACCCTAGGTGGCCTAGTGGTTAAGACGCTGGGCTGCTGATGGGACGTGGTTCGGATTCCACGTTAAACTGTAGGTCTGAGGTGGAGTGAAAAGCTTGACCTTCGTCAGAATGAACAAATCGGGCGGAAGCTAACCAAAGGTATATACCTCGGTGGTGTAGTGGTTAGCATCTCTGACTACGAATCCATCGACCCCGGGATCGAGACCCAGTGACGGCAGGCGGTGCGCGGCAAAACCCAACTGTTCATCCTTCCACAAAATACAAATTGGTTGGTAGATAAATGGGTACCCTGGGTAGCCTCGTGGTTAAGACGCTGGGCTGCTGATCGGGAGGTCGTGAGATTGAGTCCGGGCAAGGACTTTGTAATTTCTGATCGTCCGTGGTGGGGCGTGGTTCGGATTCCACGTTAAAATGTAGGTCTAGGGTGGAGAAACAAGCTTGACTTTCGTCAGAATGAACAATTCGCGTGGAAGTAAAAACCAAGGTTAACCAAGGTGTATATTAGGGTTATGACGTTTTAATTTTTTGCCATAAATATTGTTTCCTGTATCATCAATCGATGAACTTTTGCTTGAAAACAATAAAAAAGGGCCTAATTCTTCAGAATTAAAAAAAAATGTCACCCCGAAAGCAAATATAGTATATTAGTATATTCGAGAAAGAAAGATGATTATCATAAATTGTCCAATATCTTGCAACAATACCGAAAAGCACTAAATACTCTGGAAAATCACTGGAACAGAGACCCATCTGCAATAGCTATACCAAGGAGCATTAGGAGCAACCAATGTGCGGAACGTGCCATTAAGGTGATGCAAGAACTTTACGTAAACTGTAAAAATAAAGCCAACCTTAATCACAGGTTTATTTTAAGCAATAAGTAAAACAATTAAAACAATAATAGAGTAAATGTATAATATTGTAATTGTATAATTAATATGTATTGTATAGGTATAATGTTGTATAATATAATATATGTTTATGTATAATAATTGTGAAATAAACATGCAAATTTCTATTTATTATTTTATTAATTTTTTATTTTTTATTTTGGGGTGAAGTTTTTTCAAAATATATCGAAAAAACTGTTATTTTCATTGTCAGGGGGCAAAAGTTCATCGATTTATGATACAGGAACATGAGGTTATAAAAATGTCATAACCCTAGTGTATATATCTTAAAACTGCGTATAACCACAATTCAACGAGAAATGAATGTTACTCTTACCCTCACCACTCTGGAGGAGTGCTTCCTGCTTGCATTTGCAGGAATCACTTTCGACGAAGCCGCCGCCTTGGAGAACATAACGTTATCTTAAAAGGAACAAGCCTTGGAGCAGGAGTACCTCGCGAACGAAATCTGGGTTCCAATCGCGATGTTCTCTAAACCGGCGGCTTCGTCAGGAGATTCCCGCAAAAACAAGCAACCCTCCTACAAAAGAGTGAAAGCACAGGCAGCAACCATTTTTCGCGTGCCAAGCGGAAACACTGTTAGAATGTCATTATATAACTGCAATTTTAAGCTTTACCCATGTTACTGTGGGTTACACACAGTAACATGCAGTTCTCTCATTTATTTATATATATATATATATATATATATATATATATATATAATATATTATATAATTATATATATATGGTTTCTTCATACGAGTACGACATATTGTACATCTTGTTTAGCATACAGAGCAATTACTGATGATCACAGTTCAGATTAATTTTTGCAAGTGATACACTCTTTTATTTTTCACTATCAAGTTGTCTTAATATAAAATTTGTAAAAAGAATGATCGGAATATACGAGTAATAAAAATTATTCCTTTTTCATTCAAGTTTGAGGAATTGTAAATTTAATTTAAAAAAAAAAAAAACACTAACTCCTCTTATACCATAAACCTGATTTCAATTATTACGGGTTAAACACGCTAATTCCATTAAAGTCAAACTTATTCACCGCCATATAAACGAAAGACGTCCGAAAAATGAGAATTTTATGCAACATTTTTACCTCAGAATTTTAAAATGTACGAAAAAAATCTTTTAACTGATTTTGAAAATAATAAACCTCAAAATTTTAAGCCTTAATTCGATTTTTATGCGGAGAAAATTAATTAAAAATGAAAGTTGATTTTTCAACCATCACCTTCTTACGCAACAGAATCAGGCAACCAATCTTTCAAATGGTAATTTTTCATTCGTAATGTGTTTACCACCTCCCCGTTCTTCCCCCACGGGGAAGGGGTATAACGGGAGATATTGAAACCCCCCATTATAGGGACTACTCATCCGTTTACAAAAGCTACGCGTACGAAGTATTCACTTAGGAAAATTGGGACGGGATCTCATTCACTGAACTAAAAACAACAACGTTCCCTTGAAGAGGAACGTGGCAATAAAAGATATGAAAAAGTGTGTAGAGGCTTCGTGCCTGTCTGGCACTTCCGCTATACCTAGTGATTACAATCCCAGACTCTTCCTTTAAGACTTCCCTCAACTCACCATGGCTCCATCGAGTTCTCTGGCACTTCCGCTATACCTAGTGATTACAATCCCAGACTCTTCCTTTAAGACTTCCCTCAACTCACCATGGCTCCATCGAGTTCTTCAATTTTCTCCTGAAGGATCAATGAAAGATCTTTATAACTGCGTCCGTTTTCTTTTCTCGATGACTCAATGGCCAATTTCCGAAGGGACTCGCTCGAACTCCTTCCGAGTTTCCCTCGAACGAGTCTGCTCGCTTCGTCCTGTTCCGGGGTTAAAGTTTCGAGCACCATGTGCGCCTGCGTCAGGAGCTCATCCACGCGCGAGTCAGAAGACACTCTGGTGATGCGGTTTTTGGTTCTGACATACTTGAGAGGGGAGTGACGATTGCCTTTGGAAGAGGAAGTGGGGGAAGCTGACTTTCTTTTTGAGGGTTGGAGGGTTTCCACGAACTTCGTGGGTTTCCGGATGCCCCTCCGCATCCTCTCAACCCCGTCACTGGCGCTCTTGTTTAACGGAAGAGGCTTCAAGCGAGGCCTTGTCGAAGAGCCTCCGGCGAAAACAGCCGAAAACCTGGCCACAGCCAGTCTAGGGGTGGCGCCGGCCCTGATGGGGATACTTTTATCCGGCTGAAGTTGGTTGCCGCTGTTCTTGGGGGACAACACCTTCCTGGGAGTGGGGGATGGAGTGGCGATAGGGGTGGGGGTGGGAGTAACTGCAGAGGGTGTTGAGACTGGAGAGACGTCGGGGGAAGAAGACGCTTCGGTCGAGGAGAACTCGCTCTCGCTACTGCGAGGGAAGGCCCTCGACGGACGACCATTGGCGCTCTTTGCTGCCGCGTTGGACGATGCGGATCGTCGTGATACAATGGGCGTGGTATTTGGATAATAAGGGTTAGAGGGCCTCCCTCCCGTACTACGGGCGCGACGCCCCGGGGACGGCGAGACCCCGTCTCTCCGAGTGAAATCGTGGCTCCCTTGAACCTCTTCTCCCATGAGCTGCCAAATGAGACGGCTTCCCCCCTTCTTCCCATCGGGCTTACCGTCCGCGGCGTCTGTCCTCTCGAGGGGCTTCACTTCGTCAGAGCGCTTTTTGGCCGCTGAAGAATGCGTGGAAGCGGCGTAGAGTCGGTCGGTTATAGCGCAAGAGAAAGCAGAGACGGGTTTTACGGGGGTGGGAGGGGGGGTCGTGGCACCGACTGGTGGGCCAGGAGGTAATCGGCACTCCGTAGGGGGTGCCATTTGACAATTTGCAACAAGGATCTAGTGGCACGTCGTTGGAACAATGGGGTCGCTTGCATTCGTTGGTGTCGTCGCAAGTGCAATCAGAAGTCGTATGTATTCCATGCGGGCACACGCGCATGCGACTTCCATTCTCGTTGTACGACCGCAGCGAGTGTTCGAACGGCCCGAATATATCAAACACGCTCGGCATTGTCTCCTGAAGACGGCGTCGTGTATTCACTAAAGGAAAAAAAGAGAGAGACGAGGAGAAGAGAGAAAAAAGAGGCGACAAAACGACTGATTAAGTGATCATATCCGCCAGAATAGCCACGAATCGCCGCCTCTTTTAGACCACTTCTGAACACGCGTCGAAATCACTGCGGAGCGCGGACGTCTAACACACTCCCTTTTGAGCACGGCTTCGATCCAGAGACTGAATGGCTCCAATCGGGAATTTCAAATCTCGATACCAACAAGGGCATAGCGAGATGAAACCAACCCACGAACGCAACGTTGAAAACAACACAAGTGATTTGGGCACAACGCAGCAACGAGCAAACGAACGAACGAACGAACGAACGAACGAACACAAACTGTCCACCTGCATCGACTTAAAAATTAAACCAAAAAAGGATGCCCAAAACTAATGAATGGCTTCGGCAAACATACGAAAGATTACCTCGTCACAAGGAAATGTAGATATATTTCATTTATTTATATACACAGAGATACATATGACGACAATGTAATTTGTTAACGAGTGACATACTCGAGTATAAAAAAGTGTACATAACGTAGTTACAGCGCATTTTACGCACATTATGAAATGAGATAATTTTAAAATCTCACACACACACACACACACACATATATAATATATATATATATATATATATATATATATATATAGAGAGAGAGAGAGAGAGAGAGAAGAAGAGAGAGAGAGAGAGAGAGAGAGAGAGAGAGAGTTACAAGAACAAGAGGAAGCCTCAAAGACCTTCCGGTCCACTCTGGGAGGTTCCTGTTATTAAACAAATTTATTTTTCTTTCAACTATCCTAGCAGTAGTAGAAAACTGGATAGAAAAGTATAAAACACTCTCCCCACCCTCCGCTCCCTCCCTGCCAGAGGCAGGTACGGAAAAAGGTTGAAGAAAAAACCTTGACCCTGGAAAAGTAACCAAGGAAATTTTATAGGAAAGTGGAGAATATATAAAAAGCTCTATAATTAGCATGCCCACAGAGACACCGTGCAAGCGAACTCCTGCAGAGTTACGTTATGTTTTAGTCTTAAACCATGGGAGCATTCAATACTTTATCTAGCCTATTTTTTAAACACATTTACACTTTGGCTGGAAACAACCTCTGAGGGAAGTTGGTTCCAGATACTAACTATTTTATAGGAAAAGAAATTTCCGCAGACAGAGGTCCTAGATGTCTTTCGTTGCAGTTTAAACCCATTATTTCTTGTCGGATTGGCATTAAGTGAGAATAAGTTTCTGTAATCTACCCTGCCTATTCCATTGAGCATCTTGAAGACTTGAATAAGCTGACCACGCAACCTCCTCGTCTCTAAGGTAAACAGATTTAGGCGCTCCAATCTCCCTTGGTAGTTTTGCATTCTCACTGAAGGGATCAATTTTGTAGCCCTTGCTTGTACTCTTTCTAACCTTTCTATATCCTCCCTGAGGGATGGAGACCAAAACTGCGCACAGTATTCCAGTTCAGGTCTGACTAGAGAATTATAAAGGAACATTACAGTCTCCTTGTTCCGAAACTGGAACTTTTAATATAACCTAATATTTTTAAGGCCCTCTTTTCAACTTCTGCACAGTGCTTCGACGGTTTCAGATCACTGCTGATATAGACTCCTAAGTCTTTCTCTAGATCGGTCTCAGTCAAGTTCCTTCCCAAGAGAGAGTAATCAGTCTTCGGGTTTTTATAACCTATGTGCATTACCTTACATTTGTCCAAGTTGAATGGTATCTGCCAAGTAGCAGACCATTCGCCTAACCTGTCAAGATCATTCTGAAGCGTTCTTAAGCCCTCCTCAGTACCTACACTACTTCCTAATTTCGTATCGTCTGCAAATTTGGAGATTGTACTTAGAAGCCCTACGTCTATATCATTAATATAGATGATAAAAAGTAAAGGACCCAGAACGGAACCCTGTGGGACATCACTAGCGACGGGCGCCCACTCCGAAGCCATTCCATTTATTACCACTCTTTGCTTTCTATCTTGTAACCAATCCTCAATCCAATTGGAAATGAGCCCAGTGATTCCTAGTCCTCTGATTTTAGCGATCAATCTCATGTGAGAGACTTTGTCGAAGGCTTTTTGAAAGTCGAGATACACTATATCTATTGCCCTACTTGCATCGTATAGTGTATGCATATTATGGAAAAACGAACAGGTTTGTCAGACAGGATCTATGTCGCCTAAATCTATGTTGAGAATAAAAAATTAGATTGTTAGATTCAAGGTGATACAAAACGTTTTGTGATGATGGATTCCAGCAGTTTGCCGACAACTGATGTTAAACTGATCGGGTGGTAATTACAAGGATTTTCCCTATCACCCTTTTTAAAAATTGGTGTTACATTTGCTAACTTCCAGTCGGTTGAAATTTTCCCCAACGCGATTGATTGTTTGAATATGGTTACTAAGTCGTCAACAACATTGTGGCTAACCTCTTTTAATACCCTTGGGAGAAAAGTCGGGGCCAGGCGATTTGTATTTACTCATCTTATCAATTAATTGCTGTACCTCATTTCTCGTAAAACTTATGGTATCTACGGGATGGGCACCGTCATATGTAATCCGAGGACTTGGCACTTCAATTGTGTCTTCCTCCGTGAAGACTGTAATGAAGAACTCGTTTAACGTATTAGCTATATCTTTATCACCGAATTTCAGTACGCCATTTCTATCTTTTAGAGGGCCAACAGAATTTTTAATTGGCTTTCTGCTATTAACATGGGCAAAAAATTCTTTTGGGTTAACTT
>JAJOZX010000195.1:0-47500 GCA_023014485.1 Bathynomus jamesi
TTAAATTTCATTTCGCTTCACCAACAACAATAGTATCAAATCTTACCTGAACCATAAAGAAAAAACACCCCAGCCACTTGCTTCGTCCACTATCTACGCTTTTAATTGTGTTCGCTGCAAAGCGAACTATATTGGCAGTACCATCCGCCAATATCAAACAAGATTGGACGAGCATCGTGGGATTTCTACAAGAACTTCACAGCCTTGAACAAACCCTCCAAATCAGCAATAAGGGATCACTGCCACCTTCACAACCACCCGTTACTTTCCTCCAATTTCAAAATCATTAATTCAGCCAACCAACTAATCGACCTCCGCATACTTGAGTCCCTTTATATCCTCAGTATCCAGCCATCCCTCAACGATTACAGTTCCGCTTTCAATTTAAACATTGCCAAATAAACTCTCAAACTCAAAAGAAATCACCATCACTCCGCCGGCTCCATCTTCTAATATGGAATTCTTTCAACAGGCAACCATTCCCAATCTTCTGTACAATTAGTCTTATTACGTTAACAATCTGGTAAGAACCCCTTCAATTCTGTTTCACCTAAACCGTTTTATATTTTACTTATTGTCCGTACTTTTATACTTTATATCATTTAATTTTAATCTTCTAATTTAATATATATTGTAACTTACTATTAATTCTCGCTAATTGTTGCGCCATTTTAATTTATTGTTCGTTTTTATTTATTATACTTATTTATTTCTATTTGTTTTTAAACTTTTTAGCACTGATGATGGAAATTGAATTTTTCCGAAACGTCTGTTAATAAACATGTACCATCTTTTCGTCCTCCTATTCCTCGCTATATATATATATCTTTCTCGGTGTATATTGTATAATTTAAAACTTTCGTTTTAGACCATGGAATTCACTTTGACGGTGTCCGGCGAATTTGTCTACAACAATTTGTCTAAAGATACAATTCATCTACAACAGTTTGTCTACAACAATTTATCTACAACAATTAGTCTACAGATACAATTTAACTACAATAATTTGTCTACAGATACAATTTGTCTAGAGAAACTATTACTAATATTATTTAAAAAAATGACGATTGGTTAGGTTAAGTCGTGATATTTTCGTATGTTTTAACAGTAAACTAACGAAAATATCATGACTTAACCTAACCAATCGTCAAGGGTGTACTAACTTTTTATGGCCTTTCTCTGAATCAATAAATTGAAGAGGCATTGTGGGTTACTGAACAGTGAACAATGTAAAAGTTCCAGGATGACTGCAATTTTAAGTGCGAAAACCTAAGACATAAGTTACTAAGATTTAAAAAAGGCAACAAACGAACAAACGTTCAGAATAGCTTAAACTATAAAGGCACAAACGCAAGACTTAAATTATAAAAGTTAACAACTAATTTTCGTATTTAAATTATATTTGTTTTTTTTTTCAAATAATATTAGTAATAGTTTCCTAGACAAATTGTATCTGTAGACAACTTATTGTAGATAAATTGTATCTGTAGACAAATTGTTGTAGACAAATTCGCCGGACACCGTCAAAGTGAATTCCATGGTCTAAAACGAAAGTTTTAAATTATACAATATACACCGAGAAAGATATATATATATATATATATATATACAGGCCCGGATTTAGCTGTAGGCGAACTAGGCAATCGCCTAGGGCCTCGCGCCAAAGGGGGCCTCGCTCAAGCCGTTTTGCGCGTTCTGTTCAAGTGATATTAATGATTTAGAACTCTATGAAGAACTTAAAGTACTTTGCAGGTTTATACCTGATAAAACAGATCTCGGAAATGCCCTTGTTTATATAGTGCAAAAACAACTAAGTGAGATTTATCCTAATGTTTATGTTGCACTTCGAATAGTATTAACCATCCCAGTTACTGTTGCTTCGGCTGAAAAAAGTTTCTCGCGTCTCAATCTTATTAAAACATATTTGCGTTCCACCATGTCTCAAGCGAGATTGCAATCATTTGCTATGTTATCAATAGAAAACGATATAACAAATTCATTAGATTATTCTCAATTAATTAAAGAGTTTAGCTCGAAGAAAAGTAGAAAAGCATTGCTGTAATATTCAAGGAGTATCTGAACCAAATATTAAAGCATTAATATTTAGCCTGATAAGTCGATCGCTCACTATTATAAAAAATGAAATGTCAACATCTCTTATACATCACATATGAAAAACGTTTGTATACTATGGAAAGTCATTACCTATAATATTATATAAATCTTAGAAATCATTGTCTTATATTTTCGATAAAATCTTGATTCATATTATAATTTATACTTATTTGTATGGTTTATTATATTTCTTATACAATTTCCATGCGTGATTATTTTGGTTTGGTTTAATTTTTAAGTGTTGGCATAGTTTTGTCTATGCGGGATTCTAATATTGCTGGTATAGTACCAATAATTAAGTCCATATTTTCATATATATAGGCCTAGGGCCTCGCAATTTCTAGATCTGCCTAGGGCCTCGCAACTTCTAGATCCGGCCCTGTATATATATATATATATATATATATATATATATATATATATATATATATAACCTTACCTTACAACCTTACAAAGGTTCCGCGTGATGATTTCTCACTTCGTGAAGGTCAAGCTTGTCGCCCCTCCTCTCGAGTTGGCCTGGTGAAGTAGGGAGTTGGATTCTTGCGCTCTCCACTTCACATAGCCAGGTACGCCCGGCTCATCGGGGATTGTTCTGAGACAAGCGTCTAGTCTTCTTTTGAAGATTTCCACTGCAACTCCCTTCGTGTTTCTTAGGTGTTTGGGCAACTGATTAAACAGTTTTGGTCCTCTCACTACAAAACTATTTTCTTTCAGGGTTAAGGATGTTCCCTGTCTCGCCTTCAATTTGGGAATACGACACAGTCTACCGCTTCTACTTTCCACCGTTGTTTGGGGAATTATGGGTTTCAGAGTAAGATTAGGGACTAGTTTCTCCATTATTTTCCAAGTGTAAATAATGGTGTATCTCTCTCTTCTCCTTTCCAGTGAATATAGGTCTAGTTCTCGTAACCTTTCCCAGTAATTTAGTTCTTTTCACCCATTGATCTTGGCTGTGAAGCTTCTCTGAATCCCCTCCAGCTGGCTAATGTCCTCTTTTTTATATGGGGATGTTAGGACCGAGCAGTATTCCAATTTGGGTATTATCAGGGTTTTCAGTAGAGGAATCATTACATTCCTATCCCTTCGTTTAAAGGTTCTCAATATCTGACCCGTTATTCTCTTTCCTCTGTTTACTGCTATCTTATTCGGTGTTTCAAATTTCGCATCATCTGTCATTACAACCCCTAAATCTTTTGCTCTAGAATTTCTCTGAATTTCCTGTCCATTTGGGGTATAATATTCCATGGACTTTAGGTCTTCTCTTTTTCTGTACCGTAATAGCTGAAATTTCTCGGTGTTAAACTTCATATTGTTGTCTTCCATCCACTTGTAGATTTTGTTTATGTCGGTTTGTAGAGATCTTATGTCTTCTGGGTTTGTTATTTTTCTACTGATCTTTGTGTCATCAGCAAAGGATGTTACTGTGCTGTCTCTGGTAACGTCCTCATCTATGTCAGTTAGCATGATTATGAAGAGTAGTGGAGCTAATACTGTTCCCTGTGGTACCGAGCTGAGGACCTCTGATTCTGATGAAGATACTCCTTGTACTGTAACGACTTGCCTCCGCTCACTAAGGAAATTATATATCCATTTACCTACTTTTCCTGTTATTCCCATATATTTCAGTTTATGTATTATGATTCCGTGGTCACACTTGTCGAACGCTTTAGCAAAGTCTGTGTATAGTACATCATAGTTTTCATTACTTTCAAGTGAATCAATAATGTTGTTGTTGTGTTCCATTAGTTGTGATAGGCATGATCTGCCTGACCTAAACCCGTGTTGGTTATCATTGAATTTTTTCTGAGTTTCCAAAAAGTCATAGATTTTCTGTCTAATTATTCTTTCAAATATTTTAGTGAAATGAGATGTAAGCGACACTGGCCTATAGTTTTTGGCCTCGGATCGATCTCCTCCTTTATATATTGGGACTATGTTCGCACTCTTCAGGATGTCCAGTATTTCTCCCGTGTCTAATGATCGTCTCCATATTCAATATAGAGGCTCAGTGATTGCATTCTTGCAGTTTTTGATCAGTGTGGCATTCCATTTATCCGGTCCTGCCGCTGTGTTTTTAGTTTCCCTATGGCTTGTGTAATATCATCAGTCGTAAAGTCGAAATCCGTTATACTTTCCCCTTGTGGTTCTTCTTCAAAGAATGCGTTTCTATCGCATATCAATTTGTTAATTTTTTGGATACTGAAAGATGATTCATATTGAGCTTTTTATATTTCAGATACTTCTGTTAGATCATCAGATAAATCACTGTTCTCATTTTTAAAGGTCCGATAGTCGCATGGTTTTTCGACTTTCTTTTTGCGAAATTATAGAAGTAGTTTGAGTTCGCCTTTATCGCTTCTTTGCGTCATCTTCTTCTTTTTCTGTATGCTTCTTGATTAGTTCCTGTATGACGACATCGATACTTTGTAGTTTATCATTTAATATTTTTCTGATGTTGTTATCTTTACAATTACTTAATTTTGCAGTCACTCTTTTTCTCTTTCTGAACAATGCCCTCTTTTGTCTTTCGAACCTGCTTCTCTTTCCTCTTTGTTGTATATTTGGGACATGTTTTTCCACAATTTCTAACGTCTTCTCCTCTAACGTCATTAGCATCTCTTCCGTTGTCTTGGCCTCGAAAATGGTTTTCGAATCTATTACTTCCATGTTGGATGTCACCTCTTCCCAGTTTATAGCTTTGGAGTGAAAATTAAAAATTTCGAATTTGCTTCTTTCTGTTGTGCGTGTTCTTTCCTTTCCTGTTGCCTTTATATTAGTTGTTATTTCAATGATGTTGTGGTCTGATATCATAGTTGGGGATATTTCTACATTATCAATTAGATTAATGTTGTTTGTGAATATATATATATATATATATATATATATATATATATATATATATATATATATATATATATATGTTAACCCCCCCTTTATGGCCCTGAGTCGGTTCGGATTCGACGGGGGGTTCTGGTTCGGAGGCAAGCAACGGATGTTTCTTCTTTATACTTTTCTATAATTCTTTCTAATTCTTTTCTCTCGCTTATTAATTCTTCTCTTTTTATAATTATCGACTTTTCTTTTATAACTTGTCGACTTACTGACTGAGTTCCTGCAGAGAGCACGGCTCGAAGGAAAAAGATAAAAACTTCTTAAAGTGTGGTTTACTTCTTAAAAATTACAGTTGGTACTCTGAATTACAAGGGGTAGAGGTTCGACCTCTTTCGACCATGGCTCAGGCCGGAATCTAAAAATACTTAAGTTAAGGAGGCAAGGGGCCTCTGCCCCCTCCTAATGAGGTGCTAATCTGTAGTACAACGATGAAGTGCTAATCAGAAGTCTAATGCAGAAGTGCAATAAATGAAGTCTAATAATGAAGTCTCTAATCGAAGCGCTAATCTGAAGGTGGTCCTAATTTTACAAGTACATGCATAATATAGCTTAAATGTTTTGGGGGAGGACAGTTGAAGGTTAAGTTTCCCCCCTTTTTAAACACATGATTTCAACTAAAAAGAATAAAAAATATAAAAATAACAGTATCGCCGATTCTACATTTTTGACGGCAATATCATTTCGTAATAGCCATAAGCACAATTTTGAGTACATGACTGAGTACGTATTAATTTTGGTTCATTACAATTACGATTACAATTATGGATTACAACTACCAATTAATTCATATTCACTTATTATTGTTTTTAATTACAATTCCATTAAAGTACATTCTTACATTATAAATTAAATCATTACATTTAATTAGTTTCACTGAAGTACATTACAAGTTATTGTTCATTACAGTTTCATTAAAGTACATTACAAGTTATTGTTAATTTAAAGTATTACAGTTAATTACAATTAAATAGTTACTATAACTTTGTCTTGTTTTTACAGTGTTTCATATTAATAGACAATTAAGATGTTAGAAATATAATACAAAGTACATGGCACTTACGGGATAATTTATTTTACGAAATAATATGCTATAATGTTATAAATTCGAATCAGAGGGAAAGGAGACCTTTTTTATCTTAGAAGCGTTCAAATTATGCTGTGATGAGCGGAATTTTTGATAACTTAATCTCAGCATTTTTGAGTTCATCTCGGGAGGTCAAATAAAAATATAAAAATGAAAAAAATAATACGAGAACGATTTTTCGCGTTCCCGAACGAACTGCGAAAGTTTTTTGCATTTCATGACTGACACGAGTAAAGATGATTATTTAATAAAAATTACATACGATAATGGTCAAGCTAAATATGGACGTATGGGGGCGGGGATATGGTCGAATAATAGTTATATTTATACTACATAACATAAATAATGACTTCTATAGGGTGTACAGTTTTTATTATGATGATATATAAATTTTCATACATTGAATACTAGAGATATGATGAAGGGAAATTAATGACGGGAAAATGTGACGTCATAGTTATTGAATTTTTACGTATAGTACGAATCATTGTTAGGAAGATTTACAAGAACAAATTAGAGACAGAGTGGGAAACGTAAAGAGAATTAAGTTATTTTATGACGTCATAGTGCATAAGTCATTATTACAAATCGAAATTCTATCCAAAACTCGCTTCTGCGATTTTGGCTTCTTATGTAAATATGGACAATGAATTCATATAATGATGGTGTAGGAATTGTTCATTGTTCACTTTTTACATGTATTATATATATATATATATATATATATATATATATATATATATATATATAATAAACATTTTATATAGTATTATCGATATAAATTTATTTAAAAAAGGTATCTATGTTTTTACGTCAAGCGTCTATAATTGTCAATTTAACATAATTTAATATTTTAACAAAATAATTCAATAACATTTAATAATAACCTTTAATAACATGTGTGTGTATTTTGTCATAGAAATATTAATGACAGTCTATTCGGCGAATCGTCCGTTCGGCGAATCGTCCGTTCGGCGAATCGTCCGTTCGGCGAAACGTCCGTCGGCAAAATGTCTGTCGGCAAAACGTCCGTCGGCGAATCGACCGGCCACGATTCGATCCCTGTACCTTTGCTCCTTCCACAATAATCTGACGTGTACCGGTCCACTGTATGTTGGGATCCTCATTCAATAGATGATAAAGGCTTAAACTTTTATTCCTTAATGTATGTGCGAGGGTGCTTTTTAATACATGCTCGATATGTTGTTGGGCCGACCCGTTATTCTTTGGTTGGTCAGTTCTATCGTCGGACACAGGTCCTATGTTGCCATGCTCATCGTTGTCCGTGCTGTGCCTAATAACCATGGGGATCTCTGTCGGATTCTTATAATTTTTGTACTCGTGAAGAAATTTCTGCAGAGCTTCTTTTCTCATCACGTGTTTTTTCACTGTTTAATAGGGCTAACAATTCGCTTTCCATTCTTTTAAACCTGCTTTTACGGTGTCCTAGAACCGTGTCTGGACTCTGAACTTTGCAGTGAAGCCTACACCTCATGTGGAATCACTACCACTTTCTTTATTATATCAATCTAGTCAGTAAAGACCCCAAAACTGAAAATAAGATGGGGAGGAATGACCCTCCTCTTTGTACAATAATTCGTTTTTTCTTCCTCACAGTCTGACTTTTACGAGCGAGTGTACATATTATGTTCTTGTAACGACGTAGGTGAGCCTTCTGAGGGGGTTTCATTGATACATTACATTTTAAACGTTGAGACAGATTTCACAGATGCATTTTAAGAAGTCGGAGTCCATATTTTTAGCAAACATCTGTTGCATTGCCTGGGGCAGTTGATGATAGATTTTTATTAATTCATGGTATTTCTTTAGCTTCTTTGTCATTCTGGAATATACACCGTTTCAGGCTCGTTTGGAAATATATTCGTTCTTAGAAGCACCCTAAATGTGTTTCGCAGGTGAAGGTCACAAAGCAAATATCCGTAACGCTGACTTGTAGCTTCTTTATAAACTTCCAAAAACTCCTTACGCTGATTCGGGAACATTTGATTGGCTAATACCCCAATTTGTGATACATTTCTACGTTGCGCGAATAAAACTAGATATTGTGTATTTAACGACACATCGCTCATGTATCTATTTTTGAAAAATAGATTCTGATTGATGAAGAATACGCTTATGTTAAGATGGTGGGAGAACACTGTAAATGTCTCAGCAAACGTTTTATCCATCTCCAGCATGAGATCGTCAATTACAATAACTGTATGTTCATTTCCCTTTAACAAATTAACGTCATTTACACCTTTGTGGAACAAAATATCATCTTGGTACTCGTTGAACACTGATTGATACGTCGACTAGCACCATACATCTTTATGCACAAATTTTAGAACATCTCCTTATCTTTAACCCATTAAGGACGACTGGTACAAATTGCTAACGTTTCAAATACACGCATTCATAACTTAACCCTACAAAAAATTCAGGGCTTAAAGGGTTAATGATTTTAGGCATAAACACAGTTTTTTCACATCGTGTAGGGCCAGATATAATACATGTGGATGGCCTCGTGAACCTGAATTTTTCTACAGAATCCCTCTCTAACACGTCACACTCCTAAGTGGGTTATTTACAAAATATATTAAAAATTTAAGTGGTGTTCCTTATATTCTACAATCTTGTTTTTTTTCTTCTTCCATAGAACCGTGAATGGCGATGAGGTACAGCATCATGTACCCATCATTGATATTACAGACGACCCCGATGAGAGTGTAGTTGTTGTCACAGACTCCACCCCCGCTAACGAGCCCACACCAGCGGCACCTGTAACACCACAACGCGACAATTCATAGAGGAGGCATGATGAAGAGCCTTGCACCTCAGGTATAAAACGTGCCAGGAGTGCGCCGGTTGTTAGACCCCGAGTAATAGAGCCCCAACCCTCTACGTCTTACGACACAACCCCCACAACAGTACCTTCCTCAAATAAAAATGTACCCCCCTTATTCCTGTTCAATTCCGGGTACATCCTGCATATCAGCAGCAGCAGCAGCTTCTCGTACTGTAGAGGAAGGTATAACATTCGAGTTGGTGCGCACCGCTACCCCCACCCGAGCCCTGACTAGAAATCGGTATATAGTCAGGGTTGACCCTGGATACATGTATAGCAATGGTGTTGAACACGGACTACGGCGCGTAGTTGAACGTATTGTGGAGTTTGCCCTTCAGAACCGCGACGAACGTGAAGTCAGGACGAGGCTGTCCTTCGGGTTCGGTTGAGACGACGGGGATGTAGATGATTTTTGGGTAGTAATACCATTCAGACGCTTGGCAATTGTAGATATAGAGTATATATTAGGCCGTATAGTGCAAGCCTTTCAAAGTAGTACAGCCTTCAATATACACAACTTCACGGTTGATATTGACCTTGTGTTCCGTGTTGCGGGTCATAGTGTCACACCTTATACTCTTAACTTCAATTCTCAGGCTATTTATAAACGGCATTTAAACGCCGAGCGTGATTGCGGCATTATAGCACTAGTCTTGGCCCATATGTTTACTGTACTAAATACATGGATGCAGAAAATTTGGTTGCCTATGGTTGTGCAGCGTGCTCGTAAACTAGCTTCAGGTTGCAAGCTTCAGTTTGAGTGTAGTATGGGTCCAAAAGAGCTGAGAAGGGTAGAGCAGGAAATGAATGTTCGTATTAACTGTATTTGGAATGGATGAACGTCGTAGGACTGTGTATGTTTTTAAAAGCAGTGTTAAAGATCGTACAAGACCCCTACCTATTTTAGGATTGTCAGGTTCAACGTATCTCCCCATCCGAATTATGACTCTTTACGCTAGTTATGATAAAAGTCGAAAATATGGAAAGCATCATGATTTGTGTAATGGGTGTCTCGAGTTTGCGGATGATATAGTGAATCATTGTAAGGATTGCCATATGGTATGTGCGCAGTGTAAAAGCTCCAAATGTGAAAGACGTGTGGTTAAATCTGAGAAGAGGGACTGTGATGTATGCAGACGCACATTTTTCAATAATAACTGTTTTGAGCTCCATAAGTCAATTGGCACGTGCAGGAAAATGAGAATCTGTGAATGTGATATGTTTCATATGATGGATAATTGGGGGAATTTCAAGCATAAATGTGATCAACTCACTGTTCTACACGCCATGAGAAATATAAGGCGGTTGGAGTAAAGCATGTATGTTATATGAAAGACGCTAAGCCTAAAAATAGACCTTGTATAACTGTGTACTACGATATAGAAACATATACGACTGCTGAAACCAGAGGTTATCCCACATCTACTTGTAGGCCAGACTATATGTGATGAGTACATGGAGGTCGATGTGATGAGTGTCATAAATGTGATAAACGGACAAACGTTTTTAAAACGATCGCACACGACAGTCCCGTGAATTCTTTGTGTCCTATATTGCCAAGTTAGCGAACAAGTTAAAAAAATAACTGTGTACATTCTTGACCATAACGGGGCAAAATTTGACACACAGTTCCTTTATAAGGAGCTGCTTGAACACGACTCATCGGATATATTTACATGTGATCCCTTGAAAAGAGGAAACAAACTTATACAGATGCAAATAAGCGGTAATGTACAGTTTAAAGACACTTCATTATTCACACCTTGTAAATTGGCAAAGCTACCCAAGGTAATGGGCGTAGCCGCCGAAGTTTCAAAAGGATATTTCCCTTACACAATCCTCACTAGCGAAACTTTTAATTACGTAGGACTACCTCCGCCCAAACATTACTTTAACTATGAATGTATGAGTAGAGGTGAACGTGAAGATTTTAACCGCTAGTACAACAGTTTTAATGAAGATAATCCTTACAATATAGCTGATGAATTCGAGCGTTATGATGTGCGCGTGCTTAGAGTATGTTTCCAAGCCTTTAGAAGGATGTACATAGACCGTTTTAACTGCGATCCGCTGCAAGTCGCAACCACGATCACCTCATTGTGCTTTACGGTATTCAAGAACAATTTCATGCCTAAACACACCTTAGCCGTCATTCACAGAAACAATCCCCGCAGTTATGGTCACAAGGCTATTTACTGGCTCTTTATAAAAAGTGGGGGGACATGTCCCATGCGTCCCCCTTTGCAATCGACGCCCATGCACATAGAGCAGTAGACAGGTGTATACATAAAGCATTCCCGCAACACGGGGGAAGTAGCCATTAAGCTTAATGGTCGTGTTTTTTGGGTCGATGGTCTAAGCGAAAACCGTGCCACTGGTGAAAAGACTGTGTACTCCTTTAACGGTTGTTGGTAGCACGGATGCCCCAGTCCTGAGTGTGGAATCGTAGGAAATATCCACGGTAGATCTTCTGCCGACAGTCTTGCATAGACCCGCATCCGCGATCAGCTTATAGGCTTCCAGTTCACTCACAAGGTGTTGTGGGAGCATGAGTGTGATGCACGAATGGAAAGAGATGGTCAGTGCCCTGAAGAAATAAACACGATCAAACGTTCACTGGTGCTGGATCCTTTCAAATGCAATGATAGCTTGTTCGGGGGGCGTACAAATCCCTTCAAGCTATACGACTTCTCTTCTTTATATACCTACGTGATGTAGAACAATCCGTACCCCGTAGGTGCACCTGAAAAACTGGTAGGACCTGACCTGCCCACCATCGCGGTGTCCCCAACAAATTTTAACATGTACTATTTCGGTATTTCTTTCGTAGATGTGCTCCCCCCTCGCGATTTATGGATGCCGATCTTACCCGTCGTTATAGACAACAAGCTCATGTTTTCCCTGTGCGTGAAGTGCGCAGAGGAGAACAATGGGGCTTGTAATCACACAACCAACCAACGGAAGATCAGAGGCGTATATACAAGCCTTGAGCTGTCCCTAGCCGTCCGCCATGGCTACAGAAGCTGCCCAACTTTTTCACGCCATATATAAACACTTTTTTGAAGGATAAGGTAAAGACAACAGGGTATCCGCGAGGAATTGATACTGAAGATGAAAAATCGGCTTATATTCAACGTTACCTTGACCGTGAAGGGATACAGCTTGACCGTTCCCAAATTGTAAAGAACCCAGGCAAGCGCTTTAGTGCAAAGTTGTGCCTAAACAGTCTTTGGGGAAAATTTGCACAGAATACAGGCAAGGGGAAGTTCATTTGCCCCAAAGTTATAGTGAAGTCTGGGATTATGCCAATGCCCCTGATAAAGAGGTCATGGAGATCATGAATGTAGGTAATACGTACATAATAAAGTACATTACCGAATTGGCCACAGACACATCGTGTGTTACAAACATACCTGTAGCCAGCTTCACAATGGCCTACGTACGCATCAAACTTTGGGGTCTATTGCATTCTCTTGGGCGGAGGGTTCTGTACGCCGACACAGATAGTGTGATATTCACAGCAAGGGAGGGTGAATACATGCCGCCTATTGGTGAATTCCTCGGAGAGTTGACTGATGAGATAAAGGATGAGTATGGAGACATCGCATACGCCAAAAACGTATGGGGTACGGGTGAGGGTGGGGGAGGATATGAAATATATCGTGAAGGCTAAGGGTATCACGATCAACCAGGCGAATCGGCGGGTCGTTAACTTTGAATCGTTGAAGGATCTAGTGTGCTTGGAAGATGAAGGCGACCAGCCGCCCCAGTTGACTGTGGGGACCCACAATTTTCGGGTGCAGAAGATGGGTGGCGTGAAAGAACTTAGGGTACGAAGGTATGCCGTAACACCTATAGGAAACGTTACTAGGTGCCTGTTACCTATGATTTCGTACCCTCTTGGGCGGAGGGTTCTGTACGCCGACACAGATAGTGTGATATTCACAGCAAGGGAGGGTGAATACATGCCGCCTATTGGTGAATTCCTCGGAGAGTTGACTGATGAGATAAAGGATGAGTATGGAGACATCGCATACGCCAAAAACGTATGGGGTACGGGTGAGGGTGGGGGAGGATATGAAATATATCGTGAAGGCTAAGGGTATCACGATCAACCAGGCGAATCGGCGGGTCGTTAACTTTGAATCGTTGAAGGATCTAGTGTGCTTGGAAGATGAAGGCGACCAGCCGCCCCAGTTGACTGTGGGGACCCACAATTTTCGGGTGCAGAAGATGGGTGGCGTGAAAGAACTTAGGGTACGAAGGTATGCCGTAACACCTATAGGAAACGTTACTAGGTGCCTGTTACCTATGATTTCGTACCCTTTGGATACCAGAATCCTTGATTGTTATATATATATATATATATATATATATATATATATATATATATATATATGATACACATATATATATATTATATATATGTCTATTTACTTGTTAAAGATATGTTTATTTTATTTATTACACGTATTTGTAAATATATACCTTGAATAATTCGATGATATGCTTATTAAATAAATCGTGTTTCAATTAGCGTTTCACTTTCTCCTTTGTGTGTGTGTGCGTGTGTGTGTGTGTGTGTGCGTGTGTGTGTGCGTATGTACAGGAGAAAGTTCTAAGCTCCGCCCCCAGTATGATCGATCAATGGTCACGTGACTCCTGCTACTACCTGGGCATATCTCTATCCCTGTCTGCTCAGTTGACCGGTACAAGCTCTGGGGCTCAGACGTGCATTTGAAGAAATTCCACGTAGACGAAAAATAGTAATGGCTACCTTTAATATTGCGTGTTTGACGTTTATGAAGTGATATTCGACAAAGTGTGAAGATGTGGTGGATACTCAAAGACTCCCTATCCCTCCCTCCTTTGTTACTTTTAAGGCTACAATGAACAGTGCGAAGCTTGAGGAACAAGAGGTACAAATACTCTACGGCTATTCTGGAGAGAGCATTGCAGGATTTCGTGGTACAAGCAATGTATTGAACTATGTTGTAGGAGTAAACTTTATAAAAGCTTACATTTACCGTGAAGTGGAAGAAACAACACGTGCAGAAGAGAAGCAACGGTTATGGTTAGTGTCTTGTTGATGAGTGGTGTGACAAGCCGTATTATGTCACGTTACATCGTACCGAGTACTCGTACCCTGCGGCTGAGAATGTAAATCTTGTCATAATGGAGAATGTAAAGTATTTTTTACCACTACATTAATATATATTATGACGAGGTTTGTAGTGAGGTTGTGGATAAAGGCCTGCGTGAGTTTTTAATAGAATTTAGAGACGAGTATTGTCTGCTAAGCAAAAATGAAAAATATAGGCATATGTTTCTCTCAAATAGTGCACTGGAGTGTGAATAAAATGTGCTTAGTTCGTGAAAATTCCCCTGAAAAAAAATGACTGCTGCGCATTCTCGGGAGTGGGAGTGATAAAACATTAAAACCGGTATTGCTTCATGCATCGCAGATGGAAAATTTCTCAAAACACCTATCCAGCATAATGAGATACAAGTATTCCCATGAATCTTTCCCGTTGATACAACGCCGTACACGATTCATCAGCTTATGGTGTGACTCACTCCTCCACACCTCCCGTCGAGCCGATCCGCCCACCTGTGGCTCATAGTCATCTCAGAGCTTCAACCGACTGGACGTGCACTCATCACAATAGAATAAGATGGGGCTTCCTTTGAGCAGCATTCTCAATGTCGTGTACGATGTGTCCGTGACGAAGTCATTGCATATGTTCAGGCGTAAAACCGGTGCCATTAACTATGTACTGAAAACGACTCGTAGACAAACAAACTCTGGTAAACGAAATGTTGTTTATTTAAGTGTTGAGGAGATGAATAGAATCTTCGTGGTAGTTCAGAAGTGGAGTGAGGATCGTTATAAAATACCTACAGGTGTAGCTACAAGAAGAGAACAGATTAGTGATACCCCCTCATGTGCCATTGTTTGTACGTTGTGTATAAACAACAACCAGCCATGCATTGATATACGGCTGATGTGGAAGAATGCATCTGATAATAACGTTCATGTCCCTACGCGAAACCGTTTCATCCTCGACAGAATGTTTGAAATCGTCGGTTTCCGCAAGGTGAAGCCTATATTAGACGCGCGTGTTACGGATATGCTTTATTTTGATACGGTTCTTGAATACGCACACACCGCTCTACTCGACGGGTTTACCGAGTGTAGGACTGAACAAGGCGAGAATGGTCTAGACCTGGATGCTTATTTGAAAGGTTTAGACTCTTCGAAATATCATGAACTTTGGTACAAAGGACTTGAGCGGTACAGAGCTGAGCTCACCTACACCGTTCACCCTGAAGAACTATTTCTTTATATAATGAGCAGCTGTCGTTACGACTTAGAAGATTATTTCAACTGCCGATATGAATTGTGAAGATGAGTTCATGATTGAAAAGCTCGGATCGGTAAGAATAAACTTTCGATTGGAAAGGAGTGTTTATAAACTTGTATTTAATAATGATGTTGTGGCTAACGATGACCTCTTTGTGCGTGCTTTTGAATGTATTCTGTCCGTGTTTAAAGATAACTTACCAACCGAATGTAAAGTGGGCACAAAAATAGTATTGAACGAAATGAAGGCCCTTTACATCGAGTATAGGCATCCCTAGAACTTGAGCTGTGAAATAATGTTAAATCATATTTATTGCATAGTGCAAAGCAACACTGATGTAACTGTGGACTCGATTACGTGCGAGTTTAGTGTTTTCGTTAAGCGCAGTAGAACATAAAGTGTATGTATTTTGAGGGTTTTGCAGTATATTTATTTTCTATATATTTAATTATTTAATATAAATGTATATATAGATTTCTCCTATGACCTATACTATTATTTTGATGATTATATTCCATCGTTTAAAACTGTGTATTTCTTATATTATTATTTTTTATTTTATTTTTTATTATATATATATATATAATATATATATATATAATATATATATTCTTCATTCAACTTGTGTATTTCTTATACTATTATTATTTTTTATTTTATTTTTTGGTTTTATATATATAGATAATATATATATATATGTTGTTTGTTCAACTTGTGTATTTCTTATGCTATTATTATTTTTTGATTGTGTATATATTTTTCATTCAACTTGTGTATTTCTTATACTATTATTATTTTTATTGCATATATTCCTCATTTAAACTGTGTATAGACTGAACTAATTTGAATGTGTATTTATTTTCTATATATTTCATGAAATTATTTCCAATAATTCGTCTAAATAAACAGAATGATGTAATGGTGTTTTATTTAATTATTTTGGTTGTATATATAAACGATGTTAATTAAATAACTATATATATATGTATACCAAATGGCAGGTTATGCCTTCTAAACCGACTCGTTGCTTAAGACTTCTAAGCCAACTCTCAAGAATATATGCTTTAATTAAATAAATAGTGCAATCTGGCAACTCAAAATAATAATGTGCACCTGAACAAGCCATTTACACCTTCTAAGACAGATTAAGCCTTCTAAACCAACTGGCTGATTAGGACTTCTAAGCCAAGTGCAAAGACCAAGAGCTTTATTATGCGTCTGGTGGATCCAGGCGAAAGATGGTCTCTCTCTCTCTCTCTCTCTCTCTCTCTCTCCTCTCTCTCTCTCTCTCCTTCTTAGGTTAAGGATTACCTTTTTAGGTTAGGATATCCTTTTGGGGGGTGAGGGGTGGGAGTAGAAACAAAAGGGGTGTTTGCAACAAGGGGGAAAGGGAGGGGGTTTGCAACAAAAGGGGGTATTGAAACATTTGCAATATTGCAATTGCCATCTCCTTTTTTGCGCCCACACTACTGTAAGCCTATTGTTAGTGCGACTGCTAATACCAACGTGTTCATTAATACGATACTGGAGTTGGCGCGTGGTTATGCCAACATACGACGATGTGCATCATTGACCGATGAGCAGAGGGGTTTTGGATTAACGTGGGTAAAATATACCCTTGGTATAATTTATCATGGCTATGAAATAGGTGTTTACCATTAGTTCATAATCTATTGATTAGTTTATTAATTTCCTTTTTAATATAAGGCTCTCGGGGTCCACAACAGGGAAGTTTAAAATATATAAATTTCTTCTGTAATGTAGTTAAAACGACTTTAGTTTTATTAAAACACTTCAAGTTAATAAATCTCTTTATTGTACTGTTAATAAGTGTGGAAGGAAAACCATTACCTAGTAAAAACCTTCTAAAAAATTCCAATTCAGTATGAAAGAGGTGTTGGCAGTTGGAGCAAATCTCGTATGAACGGTTTGAGAGAGTACTGATAAGGTTGCATTTGTACTTAGTGGTGCGATGGTTCTCAAGTGGTACTTATGTGGTTCAATATGGTTTGTTGAACAGAACAGATCAGTAGTTCTATATTTTTTTTATATTTTAATTTCTCCATATTATTCTTCTCCTTTCTAAATTATTTTAAAATGTTAATCATTTAAATTTACTGTATATCCTAGAGTGCTCATACGTCCCGGTTTTCTGGGACATTTTGTTTCGCTTTAACATATTTTAAGTTATTAATTATATAGGCTACTATGCGAATGTGAAACTATAAGGTGTGTATTATTATATTTAGTATTCATTTAATCTGTTAAAAAGTGTTTTCAAAATAAGCCTATAGGCTATAGGGCATAGATCTGCCCCTGTCCCGGTTTTTCCAAGCACAAATCTCGACACCCTAGTCTATCCGGAAAAAGGTAAGCCCCTTTTTAAGTGCATTTCGAATAAATGTTTTTAATCGTATTAATTTTAAGTTTGTAGTGCTTATGACTTCCTATTTAAAATAGTTTTAACTTCATATCTGGTTTTCATATATATATATATATATATATATATATATATATTATATATATATATATATATATATATACCAGCTTGACCTCCGTGTGAAGAGAGACCAACGCACGAAACAACATAACGTTCATAAGGTATATATATATATATATATATATATTATATATATATATATATATATATATATATAAAAACATATTTGTGGATAGTAGTCTATTATGACTTGATCCGCTGGATCGAGAGATTCTATCTTTAGTTTTTAATTGATAATTAATTAGTTTTAAATTGATAATTATTTAGTTTTGTAAAAAGTGGTTGTTGCCAATGTACAGGCAGTTTTTACATAGTGGAGCCACCTCGATGTGCCGAAGTGGCCCGTAGTGTGCCCACTATAAAAAATTCTCGTCTTATGTTCTTGTGGTTCGGAACCCACGTAAAATTGTAGGTCCCCTCCGCCACCACGGAGGACATGCGCATACACAATTACGAACGCAGTTAGGTAGACCAGCCATGCGCGGATCCTAGGGTCTTTGTTGGTCTGAAACATTATAACATTATATATAAATTATATATATATATCTTTCAACCTTTCAAATGTTGCATGCGATGATTCCTCATTTCATGAAGGTCAAGCTTGTCGCCCCTCCTCTCGGGTTGGCCTGGTGAAGTAGTGAGCTGGTTTCTTGTACTCGCCACCTCACATAGCCAGGTACGCCCAGCTCATCGGGGATTATTCTGAGCCAGGCGTCTAATCTTCTTTTGAAGATGTCCACTGCAACACCACTCGTGTTCCTTAGGTCTTTGGGCAGGTGATTTAACAGTTTTCGTCCTCTCACAACAAAGCTATTTTCTTTCAGGGTTAATGATGTTCCCTGTCTCGCCTTTAATTTGGGAACACGACACAGTCTTCCTTTTCTACTTTCCACTGTTGTTTCGGGAGTTACAGGGTGTTACAGGGTATTACAGGGTTCAGTGTAAGAATAGGGACTAGTTTCTCCATTATTTTCCAAGTATAAATAATGGTGTATCTCTCTCTCCTCCTTTCCAGTGAATATAGATTTAATTCGCGTAGCCTTTCCCAGTAGTTTAGTTCTTTGCACCCATTGATCTTGGCTGTGAAGCTTCTCTGACTCCCTTCTAGTTGTCTAATGTCTTCTTTTTTATATGGGCATGTTAGGCCCGAGCAATATTCCAATTTGGGTATGATCAATGTTTTCAGTAGAGGAATCATTATATTCCTATCCCTTCGTTTAAAGCTTCTCAGTATCTGCCCAGTTACTCTCTTTGCTCTGTTCACTGCTATCTTATTTTGTGTTTCAAATTTCGTATCATCACTCATTACAACCCCTAAATCTCTTGCTTTAGAATTTCTCCGAATTTCCTGTCCATTTGGGGTATAATAGTCCATGGATTTTAGGTCCTCTCATTTTCCGTACCGTAACAGCTGAAATTTCTGTGTTAAACTTCATATTGTTTTCTTCCGTCCACTTGTAGATTCTGTTGATGTCTGTTTGTAGAGATCCTACATCTTCTGGGTTTCTTATTTTTCTACTGATCTTTGTGTCATCAGCAAAGGATGTTACTGTGCTGTCTCTGGTAACGTCCTCATCTATGTCAGTTAGCATTATTATGAAGAGTAGTGGAGCTAATACTGTTCCTTGTGGTAGTGAGCTGAGGACCTCTAATTTTGATGAAGATACTCCTTTTACTGTAATGACTTGCCGCCGCTCACTAAGGAAATTATATATCCATTTCCCCACTTTTCCTGTTATTCCCATATATTTTAGTTTATGTATTATGATTCCATGGTCGCACTTGTCGAACGCTTTGGCAAAATCTGGGTATATTACATCAAAGTTTTCATTACTTTCAAGTGCATCACTAATGTTGTTGTAGTGTTCCATTAGTTGTGATAGGCATGATCTGCCTGACCGAAACCCATGTTGGCTGTCATTGAATTTTTTCTGAGTTTCCAAAAAGTCATAGATTTTCTGTCTAACTATTCTTTCGAATATTTTAGTGAGATGAGATGTAAGCGACACTGGCCTATAGTTTTTGGCCTCGGATCGATCTCCTCCTTTATATATTGGGACTATGTTCGCGCTCTTCAGGATGCCCGGTATTTCTCCCGTGTCTAGTGATCGTCTCCATATCCAATATAGGGGCTCAGCGATTGCATTCTTGCAGTTTTTGAGCAGTGTGGCATTCCACTTGTCCGGTCCTGACGCCGAGTTTGCTTTTAGTTTCCCTCTTGTTTGTGTAATACCTTCTGTCGTAAAGTCGAAGTCCGTTATACTTTCCCCTTCTAGTACTTCAAAGAACGCATTTCTATCGTATATCAGTTTGTCAGTTTTTGGGATACTGAAAGATGATTCGTGCTTAGCTCCTAATATTTCAAATACTTCTGTTAGTTCGTCAGATAAAGCACTGTCTTCGTTTTTCAAAGTCTAATAGTCGCATGGTTTTTCGACGTCCTTTTTGCAAAATTATAGAAGGACTTTGAGTTAACCTTTATCGCCTCTATAGCGTCTCGCTTTCTTCTTTTTCTGCATGCTTCTTAATTAGTTCCTTTATGACGCAATCGATACTCTGCAGTTTATCATTTGATATTTTTCTGATGTTGTTAGCTTTACAGTTACTTAATTTTGTAGTCACTCTTTTTCTCTTTCGGAACAATGACCTCTTTTGTCTCTCGAACCTGCTTCTCTTTCCTCTTTGTTGTATTTTTGGGACATGTCTTTCCACAATTTCCAGCGTCTTCTGCTCTAAGGTCATTAGCATCTCTTCCGTTGTATTCGCCTCGAAGATGGATTTCCAATCTATTACTTCCATGCTGGATGCAACATCTTCCCAGTTTATAGCTTTGGAGTGAAAATTAAAAATTTCGAATTTGCTTCTTTCTGTTGTGCGTATTCTTTCCTTTCCTCTTGCTTTTATGTTGGTTGTTATTTCAATAATGTTGTGACCTGATATTATAGTTGGGAATATTTCTACATTATCAATTAGGTTGCTGTTGTTTGTGAACACCAAATCTAGGCAGTTGTTTTTTCTTGTGTTTTCTGTTATTTCTTGTGTTAACATAAATTCATGAGCTAGAGCTAGTAGCATTTTTACCTGCTCCTGGTCTTCCCGTGTGCCCCCCTTGTCCTGCTGTACACATATATTTTTTCTATCCTTTTATATTTCATGAATGGGAAATTAAAATCACCACAGAGAAAAATATTTGGGGTTGGAGAGTGTAGATCTTTTACCCAGTTATTTACATCTGTAATGGAATCAGAGAATTTTGAGGTTGGTATATATATATATATTGTTTTTGGCACTGAACATGACATTCGAAAATTTCGAAAGTTCTGTAATAATTAAATGTTTGCCTCCGGACTAGTCTTCTTGTTCTTTATTCGACTGAGGTTTCCACCACAAAACTCACTGATCTCCATTATTTACATATATATATATATATATATATATATATGAACAATTATTTTTAGCCTGTTCTATTATTGTAATAATTTGGATCTTACGTGGTCATTCAATTACTTTGTGACTTATACTTAAAAGGCAGTTTATAATTTGTATCCATGTTGTTTTCCTCACCACCAATAAATCTTTCTATCTGTTCAATATACAGGGTGTACATAAAGTCAGGATCTATTTTTGTGAAGCACTTGGAAATTATATGGAATTCAATCATAAAATGATAAAGTGGTAACATTTATTAAATAATTAAGAGTAGGATTCGACGTGACGCCCATCAGTAGCCCTGCACAGCTCAAATCGTTCCGCAGCATTTCTAAACACATTCTGGAGCATTTGCGGGGTTATGTTATCTGCAGCAGTTCGTATACGTGTACGTAAGTTTTCAAGACTCGTAATCTTCGTTTGATAGACGTGCGATTTGATAAAGCCCCATGCAAAGAAATCTAAAGGGGTTAAATTTGGTGATCTCGCTGGCCAAGGTCTGTTGCTTCCGCGTCCGATCCAGCGATTTGGAAAACGTCCATTTAGATAATCCTGAACAATTTTGGCATAGTGACAAGGAGCACCATCATGTTGATAGACGACGGGGATAGGATTGTTAGTACCGTCGTCTATCAACATGATGGTGCTCCTTGTCACTATGCCAAAATTGTTCAGGATTATCTAAATGGACGTTTTCCAAATCGCTGGATCGGACGCGGAAGCAACAGACCTTGGCCAGCGAGATCACCAGATTTAACCCCTTTAGATTTCTTTGCATGGGGCTTTATCAAATCGCACGTCTATCAGACGAAGATTACGAGTCTTGAAAACTTACGTACACGTATACGAACTGCTGCAGATAACATAACCCCGCAAATGCTCCAGAATGTGTTTAGAAATGCTGCGGAACGATTTGAGCTGTGCAGGGATACTGATGGGCGTCACGTCGAATCCTACTCTTAATTATTTAATAAATGTTACCACTTTATCATTTTATGATTGAATTCCATATAATTTCCAAGTGCTTCACAAAAATAGATCCTGACTTTATGTACACCCTGTATATGAAAATTATTTCACGAAAGTAACACGTGAAAAATGTTTATGATGAATAAAACCACGAAGGAAAGGAAACACAGAATGGTGCTGAAGCGCTTTCGTCTAATGACATCCTCACTGCAGTGGCGGCTTTACAAGGGAGGTATGGGAGGCTGTGCCTCCTCGGTTTCAACAGGTTATAAATATTTTTTTCCTAAATTGCAAAATTTAAAAATTTTAATATAATTTAAGTTAAAAATTTTAATTAGCAATGGAATCACCCCTCCCCCTTCGAATATAGTTGTTAAAAATTTAATTTTCAATAGAATCACCCTCCCCCCTTGAATATAACTGTAACCTTTAGCTATGATATAATAGTCAAATTCAGCACGAGAAATCGAAAGGAAGTAGTAGTCAGGAAAACCTCCCTTCAGCTTCTTGGTTGTCATGGCAACGTACTGATGCCACGCTTATATTCTGCCCTGTCAAAAGGCATGAATTCGTGAAATGGAGACCCAAAATCACAAATCCTCCGCGAGCTTTATCATGGCTAGCCAGTGGGCGGAGTTAAATGGCTGTTGCCTACCAACCAGATCTTCGGAGTCAAAATTATTGCTAAATACCACGTGAAATTGAATTTTTATTTAGTCATTATATTTTGTTTACACGAACCTGTTACGTTGTCATTCAACTCTTTATAAGTGAATTTAGTGTTATTTATATGTGATTTAGTGTACCCAACGTAGGTATGTCAGTGTTAACTTATTATTTGTACGTTTTTAAAGGCTACGTTATGGTAGTGTTATGTTAGGAAGAAGTTACTGACATAATCATTTCACTATTGGACATTTCTTTTGTTAGAAGAAGCGAAGAAAATAAAAGATACATTTTAAATAAAGGTAGATCAACTCCAAACATATCTTGTGTTCAAATAAATAAGAGCAAAAACAGAATTTTTAGATCTAATTGGTATGACAGATATAAGTGGCTGTGTGGAAGTTTGCAAAAAAAACGGTTTGTTTTGCTGGTCTTGTCTTTTAGTTGGTGTGAAAAAAAATGTGTGGAGTGACGAAATGTTTCGTGATTGGAAGAAATTGGCAAGGAGCTTGGAGAGACAGTCCACTTCGAAAGAGCACATTCAAAATAATATTTGTGTTAAACAGTTATCTAAACAGGCGTTCAGTATTTTTGAACAGCTAAATGAACACGCTAAGAGATCGAAAAATGAGTACAATGCAAAAGCAGCAAAGAACAGAGAAGTCTTCAAGCGATTGATTGATTTAACTTGTCTTCTCTGTAAACAAGAATTGCTTTTCCGTGGGCATGACGAATCGAAGAGCTCTTACAATCAAGGAAATTTTAAGGAAATCTTCAATGTAATGCTCAATCATAATGAAGAAGTGAAATCCCATTGGGAAAAAATGGGAGCCTTTACTGGCTTGTCAAAAACAATACAAAATGACATTATTTTGTATTGCGGGAGAACTGAAAGATGCTATACATACTATAAAAAGTGCGCCATTTTTTTCAATTCAAGTAGATGAAACAACTGACAAGAATGAAAAAGCTCAATGTTCAATCATTTGCCGTTGTGTTGATAGAAATGGACCTATAAAAGAACATTTTCTAGGTTTTTATGATGTTGGACAAGACAAAAGTGCAGCAGGCATTTGTCAGCATCTTGTGGAAATATTACAGCCATTTGATTTTCAAAATAAACTTATAGCGCAGACTTTTGACGGAGCCAGTGTTATGTCATCTGAATTGAATGGGCTTCAAGCAAAAATTCGCAGCTATGTTCCTCAAACTCTTTTTACCCATTGTTTGGCGCATTGTTTAAATCTAGTATTGCAGCACAGCTGCCGTAACATATCAGCTGTTAATATTTTCTTTGGCACTTTACAAGGAATTCCTGCCTTCTTTCACAAATCAACAAAAAGAACAGCCGTCCTTGACCGAATCGTGGGAAAACGAATACCAACCAACAGTGAAGTAAGATGGAATTCCAATGCAAAAATTGTCACGGCAATTTCCACTGAAAGGGTTAAGTTGATTGAGGTTTTTCAGGAACTCATGAATACCGATGATATTACAAGTAAAACAATACGTCAAGCAGAAGCCTACAAAAATAAGCTGTCTGAATTTAACTTTGTTTTTTATCTTCTGGTCTTCCAAGACATATTTTTGAAAAATAAAGTGGTTTATAATATTCTCCAAAAAAAATCAATAGATATTCAAATGTGCATGGATCACATATCTATTTGCCAAACAGCCATACAAGATATGCAAAATGAGGAAACATTTCAAAAGTATATTGAGAAAACACAAAGAGTAACTGGACATTCTCCTTGTGCTTCGAGAAATAGACTTGAAACCAACAATTCAACATCTTGCCATTATCGAAAGAATTTTTATGAGATCATTGATAATATTACTACTCAAATAAGGACAAGATTCTCGAACATGGCATCCTTAAAATTTCTTGCAGCTATCCAACTCAACCCAATTTGCAAATTTCCCCCCAAAATTCCCCGAAGATGCCTTAAATTCCTTGATAGCTACCTATGGAAACTTCTTTGACAAACAGTTTCTACGAAATGAGCTAATGGCTGTTTATGCAGAAGAAAACAAACATTTTTTTCATAACACTGATATTGAAACTATATTGAATAACATTGTGGAAAATGACTTGTGCGATACACTACCCAAAGCTTATAGACTTTTCAGTCTCATTGCAACCATCTCAACCACTACTGCATCTGTTGAGAGAAGTTTTTCTTGTCTAAACCGCATTAAGACATGCTTAAGAAATACTATGGGGCAGGAGGGACTTTCAAGCTTGGCATTAATTTCCATAGAAAAGAAATTACTAGTGAAGCTATCGAATCAACCTTGCTGGTATGAAAATATCGTAAATAGGTTTGCTGCTGGAAAAGAAAGGAGAATTGATTTTCTTTTCAAGTAGAAGACGTACAGTAAGTAAAACCAATTGATGATTTTTCGTTTTATTTTCTGATATTTTAATAATTTTACTCCATGTTGTTTAGTTAATTTATAATAACGGTTATTAACTTAGCGGTAGTATCTATATTATGAATAATTTTGTACAGATTAAGCCATCTTAATTTAAGTAATTTATTTATGGGCATATGCCATATATAACTATCCTCGCACTATGTAATAAAACATAGCAATAATTATTGGTGGGCCTCCCCACCCTCTCAGACCACGAGCCGCCACTGATCCTCAGGAACACTGAGGATGTCATTAGACGAAAGCGCTTGAGCACCATTCTGTGTTTCCTTTCCTTCGTGGTTTTATTCATCATATATATATATATATTTCTATTGACGCTACTTTTCTTTCACTGTAGGTAACTAATTGCAGTTTACAGTACATTGAAGAAGCGTCAAACATCAGCGCCGCTCATGAAAAGAATACTGTTTTGTTCATTAATGATATTATAAAAGGAACCGGCTCACTAGAACGCTCCTTTCTATTCATTGGAGCGTATCCTGCTTATGTAGAAGAGCATCACTACCCTTTGGGATCGGTATACTTCTTTGTAATTGTGTTCAGTTACAGTATTTACTTCATTTATATCATGAAAATGCTCGGTCATTGTCTTCGCCAGGGATCTCTATACGCTGGTGACCACAATATTGTTGCATCTAAGACAGTGTTGACAGTTTGGGACTTTTCTTTGTATGATCCAGCTAATGTACAAATCCGACGTCAAATGATAATGAATGAATTAAAATTAATTGTACGAGAAGAGGATGAGATTAGGAAAAGAAAGGAGAACAAAGGTATAAACCTATCTTTAAGAGTCAGAAGAACCGCGAGTGGAGTTTTAGTTTTATTCATTGTTTGCTCGAGCTGGTGCTTGGTTTGGTTTTTAACAAAACTCTCCAATGGCGATTTTTCAAACCCCGACAATTTAAATAATGGAACATATAATTATACGGCAGAATGTGGTAACACTGCGTGTACCATGAAATTTTTCTTCCTACTGCACTGGCATACAATAAAGGCTTTTGTGTTTCCTATCGCAGAAATATTAGGAGTCGCTATCCTCAATTCTTCGTACCCCAAAATTTTCAGTTTAATTGCTAAATTAGAAAACTACCCAGAGAAGAAGGCTTTGAGAATTTTAACCTTAAGACTTTTAGTTTCGAGAGTTTCTGGACTCGGTGTATTAATTGTTATGCAGTTTGAAGGTTTATCAGTGTTTCAAACAGATTGTTTATCGGGAAATATGTGCTGGGAAACCAGTTATGGACAACAAATATATTCACTACTTTTCATTGACTGTTTTACATCTTTGCTTTATTCTATAACAAAATTCACACTTTCTTTTCCATTTCTCTTGTTTTCTAAAGAATCCGTTAGAAATTTTGTCCTTGGTGACTTTGACGTAGCTAATGAATTGATGGATTGCATTCAGCTCCAAATCGTCGCATGGACGGGAATAATTGCCATTCCTCTTTTACCTTTAATAACGTCCGTAGTGTTGATGATTCAAATCGGCCTTAAAATGATCTACTCAATTTTCTTCTGTCGCTCTTCGAAGTATTTGTTTAAAACATGTCAATCATCTGAACTTTTCATCCACATTGTGATGAATTCATTTGCAGCAGGGATCACACCGGCTATTTGCATACTTTTTACCTTTCCTTCATCCAGTAGCTGTTCCCCTTTCAGAGGGCTCCGAGTTCCATTTGATGCGGCTCAGTTCTTTTTTGAAGACCTTCAAAACTATCCACAAGTAAGGTAATATTCAAATGATACTAATGGGTGCGCGGCACTTTATTGTTTTTTATTTAGGTATCTCGGAAAACTTTTCTGGAGGCAGTTTAACGTCATAAGCATAAAAATGTACTGTAACAGAAAAATACCTTTATAAACACGTTTAACTAATGTAGGAAAAATTCGCATCTCGTGTTAGTTTATTATCATTCATAAATGGTCTGTCATCTCAAATTTACACTATTACTTAGTAATATGCTACGATATGCGCACGTACAGTGGGTTGACAAAAGTAAATAGACACCACGATGATTATCCTCAAGAACAAATGGCAAAGCTCAGCAATGAAATGCCAGAACGTGTATCATCTTTATACAGTATAATGCAAAGGGGAAAGCAACACCATTCTAAATATATCGATTCAATAAATCTGTTCTTACTTATTGACTTTTATTATCAAATCAAAAACTATAGAAAGACCGAAGGTGTCTATTTGTTTTTTGTCAGTCCTTTGTATGTTTTTTTTTAACAAGAAATGTCTTCGAAAGAAAAATATTAGAAACTTCTAAACGTGACATATTTAAAAAACCCTTTTAAACAATTATAACGATACGAATTCCTGCGAATATAATCGTACTTAAAAAGTGGTTGTCCTCTGGTATTTAAATCATGGTTCTATAAATAATAGTCAGTGTGTGTGTGTGTATATATATATATCATCGATCAAATGATGATGAGCAGTTTTATAGCTAGATAAATATACAGTACAGTCGACTAAAAAAATTCGGAATGCACTACGCCACATCTATCTCACTGCTCAGTGCATTCCAGTCTTTGGTAGTCGATGGTACACGGCTAATGAGGCATAACTTCAGTATTATACAGCGTATGCTTATGTATTTCAGAAATATATTTTCCGTTTTGTGCTCACTGCAAGTTCTCATGTCGGTCTACGTCATCATCCTAGTTGTCAGTCTTCTGTACGTGTTGAAAGGCTCCAGGAATAATCTCCAAATAAAAATTATAAGAAAGAAAATAAAAAAGGAGTATTTTCTTAAAAAGGTACTCAAAAAAACATACAGAAACATAATTAAAAATCAAGTAAATAAATGGTGAAATAAGTCATAAATTATGTATCTAGAAAATGTTAAAAAAAACTGTTGTCTTTATCATTAATAGTGATGTGGTTGTATTCACTATTTGCATACTTGAAAATTTTGAAATTAAGATTATATATATATATTAGGGTGGCCCTTATTTTGATATTTTGGAAAGTTCTACCTCTGACCTTCTCAGGTGGTTCCATTTAGGTAAAAACTAAGATGAGTCAAATATGAGCCAGATTGAATAATATTTAGAGGTGGCTCAAGGGCTTCAAAGTTTGCCCCCTATTTGTGACTTCGATGACCTGTTTCCTTTTCTTTGCTTACAGGTTTTATGCATGATGGCAACGCGCTCCCACGATTTTCTGGTTAGCCCCGCGGACGGGATCGAAGAAAGTAAATTCCCTTCGGGGAAGCAAGTTCTTGGCCACTTCTTGCATCGCCATATTGTTCTCAAAGAAGAAATCCGAACAGCAGCAACTCGGACCATCGAGCAAGTCGAAGAGTTCTGGTCTCGCGCCAGAATCCCAACCAAACATAGCCAGGATTCGATCAAAAAGCTTGAGCAACTCTTCTTCGAGTGGAAGGGACTGAAGAACAAAAGCCGTCGAACCCACACCCAACAAACTAATGAAGCCACGTTCTTAGCCAAAGTCGAGGAACTTTTTGACGTAGCACACGCTTATGCCATGGAGCTCATCAAGAATCAAGAAGACAAGCTTTTCCTTAAATTTCAGCGGAAGAAGGGACGACCTGGCTCCGTGGGGGAAGTTGACAAGGTGCTGCTCCAACAACAGCAGGAGAAGGAAGAAAAACTGATGAGACGTCATCGATCACAACTTGACAAAGAAGCCTTGTTGGGAAAAACGGAGCTGGAGAGCAGCACTGACTCTGAAGAAGATCTGTATCAAGAACCAGGTCCCAGCACAAGTAGTGCGGGTAGTGCCTCTCCGCCACGAAAACGAGGACGCTAGGCATGCCGGATACATTCCTGAACGAAGACCCTGGTACATGGAATGACAGGGATGACTTCAAGGCTGCCCAGGCAGCCTGATACAAGATACAAGACGCGACGCGGTCAGGGCGATTTCGAAATGAAGAGCAGCTGCAATATGCCCTCCAAGTTATCGAGCAGAGCCGGGCAAACTTTCCTGACGCGAAGAAATCAACGCTGCTGTTGAAGTCGTGATGTGCGATTCTGTTATAACCAAGTGTCCCTTCTACGCTGTTTTGAAATTATGTAATTACATTTTTGTACAATGATCTTTCTTTATAATAATGCAATAAAAGGAGTCACGGAACAAATATGCTTAATTTCCTAAACAAATAACTTAAACGGTCAACACACTCTAGGGGTGCTAGAGTGTACAAATTTTGACGGCTTTGAGCCACCTCTAAATATTAACAGCTTCTGTTCAAATTTCACATAGGATACTTTTTCATAAAAAGGAACCATTTGGCGGGGTCAGACGTAACATTGCTCTGTTCTGAAATTTCACCATATGGATAAGGGCCACCCTAATATATATAATATATGGGGGGTTTCATAACATGTGGGACGCACTTTCAGGATGGATTCAGGACATGAAAACAATGAAAAAAGTTTATATAAATGTATGCCCGAAAAAAGTGACCCCGTAGAGGTAAACTGTCATATTAAAAAAAGTAAAGGGACTAGAGCTCTCAAACTTCATAGATGCTTACCTTATCATGTTGTTCGTCTTAATTGAGAAGTTGCTTGATGTGTCCCCCTTCCTGCTCAACGCAGGCCTCCAAGCGTGGACGCCACTGACCAATACACCTGTTTACATATCGTTGAGACATCTTCTCCCAGCCGAGCAGAATTCTTTCGCGTAGTTCATCTATGTCCCTTATATTGGTACCAGGGATGTAAACTTTGGACTTCAGGGCTTCCCAAACACCATAATCTAGTGGTAAAAGATCGAAGCTACCAGTCGGCCACATATTGGGTTCGATAAAATCCGGTGTTTCGTTCTCAAGGAATGTGACAGTTTGGCGTGCTCTGTGAGCATGGGCGCCATCTTGTTGGAAAGTAGATCTTTCACTCTATCTAACTGATATTCGATGAGTTAGTAGTGCTCACAGAGCACGCCAAACTGCCACATTCCTTGAAAACGAAACACCGGATTTTATCGAACCCAATATGTGGCCGGCTTGTAGCCTCGATCTTTCACCACTAGATTATGGTATTTGGGAAGCCCCGAAGTCCAAAGTTTACATCCTTGGTACCAATATAAGAGACATAGATGAACTACGCGAAAGAATTCTGCTCGGCTAGGAGAAGGTGTCTCAACGATATGTAAACAGGTGTATTGATCAGTAGCGCCCACGTTTGGAGACCTGCGTTGAGCAGGAAGGGGGACAGATCAAGCAACTTCTCAATTAAGACGAACAACATACTAAGGTAAGCATCTATGAAGTTTGGGAGCTCTAGTTCCCTTACTTTTTTTAATATGACAGTTTAGCTCTAAGGGGTCACTTTTTTACCCACCCTATATATATATATATATATATATATATATATATATATATATATATATATATATATATATATATATATATATATATATATATATATATTATCCGCATTAAGTACAAAATAAAATACATGCGGCTGTGACATCTTCCTAATTATTATTATTATTACTTTTGTATACAGGGTGTTCTAAAATTAACAAGTAAACGTTTATATGAACGCAATATCTTAACAAAATTATGCGATATTTAAAAATTTTATTTCAAATAGAGCAACAATAAGCAAAGCAACAATAAGTATTTATTTTAGATGTTCAAAGTGTCTTCCTTTAACTTGAACACATTGTTCACAACATCCCACTATTGATCGACAGACATAAAAGTTTACTAGGTAATTTTAGAACACCCTGTATATATATATATATATATATATATATATATATATATATATATATATATATATATATATTAAATTATTTATATCAAAATTTTTCTCGCTCATTCCCGTTAACTTCCTCTTTCCCCTAGACTTTGTGATTTTGTCGAACCAGATCATAATACTGTTAATGTTGTTTTGTGTTTTGATCATTATAGCCATATAACGATTACATCAGTTATATCTTCCTCTCAGAACTGTATATGGTATTTTAATTTTAATATACCTATTGGGAGATAGTTTTGGATAAGGCAACCGAAAGCTCCCTCGCAGTTCACTCTGTCATTCGAACAGTATAATGGAGAGTTGACTATCTCTATCATTCAGATTCGGATTAAGTTCAATAAGCAAATAATTAATTATTTGTGGTGAGGATTTTCATCGCTTTCGAACCTATATATAAGTAAAGTTAAAACAAACGAACATTGTATTTTGTATCTATCCTACGTAAAGATAAGCGAAGGAAGTGAAATGTATCATTATCAAAAAAGTAGAATTAGTAAAGTCACTTTGTAAATGTGATGAAATTTTATTTTCTAACTGAATATGAACAAAACTTTTAAGTTTATTTCCATGATTTATGCATATACGTACTGTTAAGTTCAGTGGTTTCACTTGTATATTAATTCTGTTGAAACAAAGGAATACTTTATATAAAACTTTTATTTACTTATAATTCTGAAATGCAGTACAAAATCTTTGCTAAAAATTATCTCCAGTGAACTACCAAGCAGTGTAATGATATATCTGTCGTCTTTTGTTATTTTTAATTTCTGATCACATGGACGTAATTTAGAAATACAGTTTCTAAACTTCTAGAGTAATATGATTTCACACAAATAAGGCATGTTTAGTGTTTTAATAGACTGAAGCAGTTGTTGTAAAGAAAGAAGAAGGTTTTTTTCATTCGAATTCGATGTTCATAACGCTATTAGTTATGAAGAATTACGCTCAGACAAGGTAGCAAGTTAGGTTAGATTCGAAATGCCTAGCTGAAATCATGCATGCTTCGTTTGTGTCCTCTTAATCCTCTATGGACGAAATGTTTTTGTAGAGTCATGTTATGTGTTTATTTGAAACCTTAACATTTCGTATCAGTCGTCCATAGAGGGTTAATTCGTTGGCGGATGAGGAACCGCTGAACGATTCCCAATACGTAGTGAGCCTTTCCTTACGAGAAACCCATAACGCAAGAGAGAATCAGACGGCACTTTCCCCTTGGATCAGCCCTTTTGCAGTGGGGGCAACCTCCCCCCATGAGGATTCTGGAAGCGTCATGATACTCCAAGAGACAAGGGATACTTAGGCGGCACTGCCTCGTATGGTCAAGTTTTTCACATCTGTTTGCACACTCCTGCGATTCCTAGGAAACAGTCGTAAAGAATGAAAAGATATGAGAAATTGTATATATAATTATTATTAATTATTATTAATAATTACATAAAAAGAATAATTATTCCTAAGAATAATGAATAATTTATTTTTTTAGTTTTATATACAGTTTTATTTTTAAAGTCCGCATTAAGGTGCGGAGGGTTCGAATCTACAAGTGTTTGGAAACGGGGATCATTTGATATCTTTAGCATCAGCGTTTCATTCACGGTTAGATAGAATTTTCGCTTAGAACATGATTTACGTATTTCCTTTCTTTCACAAACTGCACAATATATACAGTGCAGACAACTCGTGAATCGTCGCACTTATGGGGCGGTCGAGGTGTACTTACTTTAAGTGTACTTACTTTAAGTGTAGTTACTTTAAGACTTGACATATACATTAATTAATGTGTACATAACTGTAGACGAGATTGTGTGTAAGGCAAGCTTAGTAAGACAGGGTTTGGCTTATCTTTATGACTGAAAGGATGTTGCTTTATAAAGTTAAGTTACTCTAAACATATGGTGTCTTCCGGCTGGATTTAATCATTGAATGTCATGCCCAAGAACGGAGATCATGATCAAATGCTTAACAAATAAATTTAACACTAAAACTTAACATTAAATGAATTTAATTACTTGAAAACTTTAAGACTAAACTAAACTTACTGAAACTGTACAAAGGCACGTGATGCCAAAGCTTACTCTTTCTTCTTGAAAAATATCAGTGATTTTTGGATCACGATTTTGGTAGTAAGACCAGGAGTATTTTGCATGAAGCTTATGCAACGTTTTCACAGTTTCAGTAGAATGCTTTATTTTAAAATTTTAAATTCAAAAACTTTATTCAGAAAAGAATAGAAGTAGTAGTATCCCCGCATTTCGGACGAGGAAGTTGGGGTGCTTTGAATCCTGCCCCCCTGGAGGCCTTCGCCTTCGTTATAAGGGGTCCCCTTCCTTAAGTTCCTAAACCATTTATGGGGTCTCACAGGTCTTAATGAAGGGCACTTGACCCTTGAGGTGAGGGCCCCTTGCGGGGCCCCCTCCTCCTTGGGGAAAAAAAATTAAAAAGGATTCGTCTTCACCTTCCTTCAAAAAAAAAAAAAAAAAAATTTCATCTTCCTTCAAAAAAAAAAAATTCCTTATCAACTTTCACGGTCTTTCGAAACAAACAAACATTCGAGTACTTTTCGTTCCGGTTCGTTGCCCCACTAGTTCCAATACCATATTATCTCTTCAAATGTATTACCACTTTCATGTTAGCAATTGCGAACATCACAAAATAGAAACTCAGACTAAACACGTTTTAAATCATTAACAATTTCTTTGTTTAATATTTGTATTATAAGAAGTTAAATAAAAATATTAAATAAAATTAAAATAAAACATTTTATTTTCAATTATAGGGGTAACTTTTGCTTTTCCTAATTAAAATTAAATTATTCTACACTAATATGAAATGAAGCGAAATGAAATGAATTGAAAAGGTTTATTGGCAGACTATAGTCCATATGATAAATATTATTAAGCTCCATTATGCAGTTAGACTAACAATTAAGTGTTTAGCCAATATAGCTATTATTATTTACCTTCAATTATCATCTTAAACGATATTATTTGTTTATCGTATATATATATAAGCAAACAACCACAGGGAAAAGGAAAAGGAAACACGAAGTCCGAGCGCTTTCGTGATATATTCACATCTTCAAGGAGAAACAAAAAATAGGCTTAGTTTACAAAGTAAATGAGTTAAATACACAAGCAAAAAAATTCCCAATCGGCAACTCAAATTAAAGACCATAAAACCCTCTAAAGATTTTTTCAATAGATAACATAATCTGTAGGCTACTAAATTACTGAATATAAAAGAACTATATAGATGAAATTAGACAAAAAACCAGTACAGAGAACAAAATTTATTATAACAGTTATTAGAACTAGTATTTAATTAAAGCAGGCAATTAAGTGGCAAGAATTTAATGAAAACAAAGGGAATGGTGCCATCGTCTTACAGACTATTCCAAAATTTCCACAAACAGTCTGAAAAAAATTGTTTTCTCAATAGTAGGCTGACCATATTTCCTTGAGACAAAAACGGGACATTGGGATGGCAAAAAAGGGACGGGGGTTATGTAATATTCTGTATTCATGAAAAAGGAAGTACATAAACATCTTGAGCTTACAATTATTCTTCAGTGACAGAACCCATACAAAAACCCATACAAAACGGTACTGTCCCGTTCAAAACGGTACGTATGGTCAGCCTACCCAATAGCCAACCAGTTGAAAAGTCCAATAAACCACCAAGCACAAAAAGATTATATACGAAAGAAATATTACAATTAAAATGGACACATAAGAAAGTTAGCAGTTCTTAAAATAATATTTATTTAACCAAGGCAAAGCATTAAGGGGCAAGAATGCGGGCAAGAAAACAATAGACCCTTCGCCAACTTTCTAACGATGCACGAGTCTAATTTATACAGCCAGGGCTAATATTAAGGACCAAGTCCGCATTATTCTTGATCACACTTGATTCAAGTATATTTCTGCTAACAACAGATTTACTAAACCTTAATTTGGAAGCATTTTTCCAGTCAATGGGATGATTAGTATCTCTTACGTGAATGAAAATGGCGTTAGATTCCTGGCCACTTCTTATACTGTATTGATGCTGCTTAATACGTAACTCAAGGGTCTTACCAGTTTGGCCAATGTAAAATTTATTACATATTGTGCATGGGATTTTATATACACAACCCTGTTCACTTAAAGGGGAGTTCTTAATCAATGAATTCTTAATTACATCTAAAATTTTTAACGCAACATTTACTTTAAAAATCCTCAGCAGATTCGGCAGATCAAGGAAATTTTCTCTGAATGGTAACACTAAAACATTTTTTGTGTTATAAGGAATCTTGTCCTTTACTTCGTAGGTTTTTTTTGCCATTTTTAAGGACTTAGCTATGCAGTTCTTTGGATATTTTAAATCAAACGCAATTTTGTATATTTTACTAATTTCGTCGTCAATGAACTCTGGGCTACAAATTCGTAGGCCTCTTAGGAACAAAGTAGAAAGAACGGATCGTTTTACGTTAATGTGGTGATCAGAATAATAATGTATATAGGAACACTTATTAGTGGGTTTTCTGTAAATATTGTACTTAAACTTTTTTCCAGACCTATATATTAAAACGTCTAAAAAAGGGATCGAAGAATCTTTTTCTATTTCAACTGTAAAATTGATAGAGGGAGTTAAATTATTAAGTTTGGGTAAGAATTCATTGAGATTTAAAGTCACTGGCCAAAGACAAAGAACATCATCTACATATCTAAACCATGAAACATAATTTGGCAGAATCTTCCTTAATAACTTACTTTCAAAAAACTCCATATATAAGTTACTTAAAAATGGGGGAGAGAGGGTTTCCCATCGCCATACCAAATTTCTGCCTAAAATATTCATTATTGAACACAAATTTTGAGTCTACTATGCACAACTTAATTAATTCTATAATTGTAGCCACAGGTAATGGCAAATTATGCTTAACCAATTCTTCCGAAAGAAACACTAATAGATCCTCCACCGGGACTCTTGTAAATAAAGCGGTAATATCAAAGCTTACCAATCTAAGCATAGATAAGTCCTTAAAAATGGCAAAAAAAACCTTCTACGAAGTAAAGGACAAGATTCCTTATAACACAAAAAATGTTTTAGTGTTACCATTCAGAGAAAATTTCCTTGATCTGCCGAATCTGCTGAGGACTTTTAACGTAAATGTTGCGTTCAAAAATTTAGATGTAATTAAGAATTCATTGATTAAGAACTCCCCTTTAAGTGAACAGGGTTGTGTATATAAAATCCCATGCATAATATGTAATAAATTTTACATTGGCCAAACTGGTAAGACCCTTGAGTTACGTATTAAGCAGCATCAATACAGTATAAGAAGTGGCCAGGAATCTAACGCCATTTTCATTCACGTAAGAGATACTAATCATCCCATTGACTGGAAAAATGCTTCCAAATTAAGGTTTAGTAAATCTGTTGTTAGCAGAAATATACTTGAATCAAGTGTGATCAAGAATAATGCGGACTTGGTCCTTAATATTAGTCCTGGGCTGTATAAATTAGACTCGTGCATTGTTAGAAAGTTGGCGAAGGGCCTATTGTTTTCTTGACCGCATTCTTGCCCCTTAATGCTTTGCCTTGGTTAAATAAATATTATTTTAAGAACTGTTAACTTTCTTATGTGTCCATTTTAATTGTAATATTTCTTTCGTATATAATCTTTTGCGCTTGATGGTTTATTGGACTTTTCAACTGGTTGGCTATTGGGAAAACAATTTTTTTCAGACTGTTTGTGGAAATTTTGGAATAGTCTGTAAGACGATGGCACCATTCCCTTTGTTTTCATTAAATTCTTGCCACTTAATTGCCTGCTTTAATTAAATACTAGTTCTAATAACTGTTATAATAAATTTTGTTCTCTGTACTGGTTTTTTGTCTAATTTCATCTATATAGTTCTTTTATATTCAGTAATTTAGTAGCCTATAGATTATGTTATCTATTGAAAAACTCTTTAGAGGGTTTTATGGTCTTTAATTTGAGTTGCCGATTGGGAATTTTTTTGCTTGTGTATTTAACTCATTTACTTTGTAAACTAGGCCTATTTTTTGTTTCTCCTTGAAGATGTGAATATATCACGAAACCGCTCGGACTTCGTGTTTCCTTTTCCTTTTCCCTGTGGTTGTTTGCTTATTAATAAGATCACGTGTTATTCTGTGATTTTAGTGCATATATATATATATATATATATATGATGAATTTCACAAACGAGTATACAGAGCTGGGCAATAAATACATTGCATGTATTTAAATACTAAATACTAAATACATGGGAGAAACGTATTTAAATACTAAATACTAAATACATTTTACGAATGTATTTAGATACTAAATACAAAATACATCAATTGTATTTAAATACATTTGTAAATACATTTTAAATACATACAAATTTTAACATATGCATTCACTAATTCACTAAGCCATGACACGCACACGATAAAGAAATCAACCGCTTTCGACTAAGAGTGGCACACAACTGATTGAACTGACACGTTGAAACATGAACCATGCTGTACTACACTGTCGACGCGTCGTACTGTGCTAGTACAGAACGTGTATTAAACCAGTAAAAGTATTTACATTTTAATATTTTGAGTATTTAAATACATTGTATTTAAATACTCATTAAAGTATTTAAATACTACATTTAAATACATGAAAAACAATGTATTTATAAATACAGTTCTAAATACACAAATGTATTTAAATACGTATTTAAATACAAATGTATTTAAATACTGCCCAGCTCTGCGAGTATATATATATATCTGATAAGTTTTACTGATTCAATGTACAGTATTTGCATAATTCTTTGCTAAGTACGTTAATTATAATGGGCAACTCAGTTCACAATCTTGCCAGATTTTCCAGGTTAATTAATAATAATCAATTTTAAACGTATGTAATTTTTTTCTAGTAATTTAACTGTAACGAGAAATAGTTCATTATTATTGTTACCAACTATTGGCTATAAACTACACAGGCCTGCGAATGAGAAATTTGTAAGAGATGTTTTCTTACTAATAGTAGATTTATATAAATCAATTACTCTGATTTCGAATAAGTATCCATTTTTCTATCATGTAAGGATTTTCTGCAAACTGGGAGGGAAAAGTAGCTACATAAATATTATTTATTTATTTCAATTTACATTAGGTACCTATTTCGTTTTGTTATGCTAATTACAAATACAAACAACTTTAAAAAGAAAGAATGCTATTAAAGTCAACTACATATCCGTCTTTATTTAGCCTGAGTTTTCTTGTGGGTCTATGAGCTGATCCTTATCCTTTATGTAATAATTCTGGAGTACCCCGTTTCAACATCCACCTACTCTAGTTAATTCATTATTTTGGCGAACACCTAATTAATATTCTTTCAGTTATAATACGATACCGTATCCATTATACGATGAAATTAAAACAGAAACATTTTTATAATGCATTTTATAATAGTATTACATTAACTGTTGCAAAAGTCGTTTTCTACACACATCTACAATACAGAAAACGGAATTTTGGTTAATGAGAGGGATAGCCGCAAATTAAATATATTTGTTTAGGATCATTCTATAAATTTAAAACATTACTTGTAAGCAATTAGCCTCACTGATTAATATAATTTCTTAACAATAGTTTACTAATCCACAGTTTCAGCAACTTCCCGGAATTATACAAACCGACAGGAATTGCGAAATTTCCATAACGTTATATTACATTATAATACGCTATAATACATTTAAAAACGTCTGGAATATGAGTTGCTGGATATATATATTTGCATATTGAAGAAAGATCCCTTAATTTTATCGTTGCAAAGATTTATGACTGCATATATAAAAAGCATTCGATTTTCTCAATAGTAAACTATGAAATCTGTTGGTAGACATTAGCCAAATTATATAATGAAGTACACAACGAATTGAAATTATGGCGAAATATGGAAACTATCTGTGCATTTCAACACAGTGAGATGAAGCTATTTAAGGCCAGACTCTAATCGAAATCATCACTCTTCATGCAATCTTCACAGCAGAAACTTTATTAACACTTCACTTCCTTTACCAGTTTGTGAGTATTTTTAAACTTTTTTAGCATGTTAACTGATAATCATTATTTTTTCAGGATAGGCTTTGAGTAAAATTCATTCTAGATGTTCAACTCCTTTCTTGTTCACGAATAATGTATACAATACATTGTATAAATTTGGTTGATAGTAAATGGGTACCCCTGGGCAGACTAGTGATTAATACAGCGAGATGCTGGTGGGCGTGGTTAATATTCCACGTTGAACTGTGGATATAAGATTGAGGGACAAGCGTAACCTTCGTCAGAAAGAACAATTCGACCAGTAGCTAAACCAGCGTTATTCAACAATCTATCATGTATTCACATCAAAATCACACATTTTCTCCGATTTGAATCTGTGGATTGATTTTAATTACCGATATAAAAAATAATATGTATGTAATCACGTCTAATAACAGGGTGAAATATCGATTAACAACAGAATACTAATAAAATGCTAGGGAATTGTGCAATACTCTATTACTTAGTCATTTCGCGTGCATAATCTAGAATTAAATATACATCATGTATCGTAGGCCGACGCCCATGACCAGCATTGAAATCTTTGTATTAGTATTGTCATCATATCTGTAACAATGACTTTGTATTTTTATTTAAGTCGATAATAACACTGGTCAACAAAGATTTTTCATCAGAGTAAAATTTGTGGTGGCTGGATATCATTTTTCACGCTGATTCCAAAACTGCATTCAAATTTTTTCTAGCACGTATAGTTTTCAAGATGAAAGCATATATATAACTACACAGATTTAACCATTTTAAATAGGCAAAATACTAATATTTCAACATTTGATTGTGTTTATTTTATTGTTTTTTTAGTTTATTCATCTTATTTATTTCAATTATCTTAATTATACATCTTATGTATTTCAGGTGTGAGCTTTTACGTCTAGCAGCATTGTGATTCAGGCAACAACGCCGTGCTTTGTGTGTCAAAAGATCAGTCCAGTCCAAGAACTTGTTGTGTCAAGTTGGTGTACATTTTTTTTAATTTATAGTTTGCTCAGGTCAGTCAACATGCCTCGACAATGTAAGAATGACCCCGACAAGTTCTGTTTCGTATGCGGCCAGTTGACAACTAAAACACAGCGACGAAGTATTACAACCGACATTAAGAAAATATACAAGCTATACTTTGGTTGTCATCTAGGTGACCAAGATAAACCATGGGCGCCACATCAAATCTGTTCTGGCTGTTCAAATGGATTACGTGATTGGCTTAACAAAAAGAAAGCTTCAATGCCATTTGCCATACCCATGATATGGAGGGAGCCGAGAGATCATCATGAAGACTGTTATTTTTGTAGTGTGAACTTAATGGGGTTTTCTGCCAAGAACAAACACCAGATTGTATATCCAAACTTGGATTCAGCACGTAGACCAGTAAAACATGATGAAACATTGCCCATTCCGATTCCCCCAAGGTAGATATTTAGATCCTAAAAAGTTAACCCAAGGACAGTTGAATGATCTTGTTAGAGACTTATCGCTGTCTAAAGAGAAATCAGAGCTTCTCGCCTCAAGACTAAAGGAGAACAATTTACTTGAGAACAATGTTCGTATTAGTTACTACCGAAAGCGGAATTTTGAATTAACAGCATTCTTTTCAGTAGACGGTCCTCTCTGTTATTGCCATGACATCAATGGACTATTTACAGCCATATCTCAGACGTATGTGGCATCTGAGTGGCGCCTCTTTATTGATTCGTCGCAGAGAAGCCTGAAAGCAGTTCTTTTGCATAATGGTAATATAATGCCATCCATCCCCATTGCCCATTCCGTCCATCTAAAAGAGACATATGACAATATGGATATACTACTTAAGGCAATCAAATACGACAGTCATCAATGGAATGTTTGTGGAGATCTAAAAGTTATAGGAATGCTTATGGGTATGCAGTCAGGATTCACAAAATTTTGTTGTTTCCTTTGCCTGTGGGACAGTCGCGCCACTATAGAACATTACACCAAAAGTGACTGGCCACTTAGGTATACATATGTCCCAGGGATAAGCAATGTCCAGTCTGTCCCTTTAGTGGATCCCCAAAAGATCTATCTGCCACCTCTTCACATTAAACTTGGTTTAATGAAGAATTTTGTTAAAGCAATGGGTAAAGTCAATTCTGAAGGGTTCCAATACCTTTCAAGGAAATTTCCGAAGGTTACTGCAGCAAAATTGAAGGAAGGAATTTTTGTTGGGCCACAAATAAGGGAGGTTTTGAATGACACTGAATTTGAAAAAGTCCTAAGTCCGCTGGAATTGAAGGCTTGGCTGGCGTTCAAATGGATATGTGAAAACTTTCTTGGAAGCAACAAGTCACCTGCGTATAAGGATGGAGTCAAGAACCTCCTTGATGCCTTCAAAGAAATGGAGTGTCGAATGTCGTTAAAAATTCACTTCCTGCATTCCCACTTAGATTTCTTTCCTGAAAACCTTGGTGCAGTGAGTGACGAGCAAGGAGAGCGCTTCCATCAAGATATTCAGATGATGGAGAAGCGCTACCAAGGATATTGGAATGAAAGCATGATGGCGGACCATTGTTGGATGCTGTATCGTGACAATCCAGGCCAAATTTACAAAAGGAAATCACACTCACAGCGCTTTTAATAAAATAATGTATATATTCTTTATTTATAAGTACATTGAATAAGGTATATGATGTATTTGTTGTTTAGCATTCCTAAGTGTGATCTATACATCCATAAATTTTCTTATAGCAATATCAAAAACTTAAAAATATCAAAGCCAGTGTATCTATATAACTATACGTGCTAGAAAAAAAGTAAAACCAGATACGGAATCAGCGCGAAAAATGCATTAAGAAAAGTGTGATCATGTTTGTGATGAGAAAAAAAGTTTCATTTTGTTGGCCAGTGTAATGATAGTTGAAAACAAATACATACCCTGACCGTTAATTCATATTCATGATTTATGTATTATTAACTGGAATTATATGTATTGTTCTTAATTAAGAATTAAGTAAAATCTAAAGCTTAAGAACGAAATTAAATAAGTAGATATTACAGTTTCACAGTGGCTAGCCCTCTCTCTTCTATCCTGTCTACAGCCCACTCATCACATACTCCTCAAAGCCTCGCCATTATATATATGGATCAAATGTAGAATTCGGACCCCAGCCTTCTTTATTTAGCTTTATAAGGCTAACTAACGAAAATATCATGACCTAACCTAACCAATCGTCAAGGGCGTACAGTTAACCTAACGATTGGTTAGGTTAGGTCGTGATATTTTCGTTAGTTAGCCTTATGAAGCTAACTAAAAAAGGCTGAGGTCCGAATTCTACATTTGATCCTATATATATATATATATATATATATATATATATATATATATATATATATATATATATATATATATATATATATATATATATATATATGGAAATAAGAGAACGAGACATGTTGAACAATGTGGGCATACGTTTAGATTAGTTTTGATTTTCGTCACTAGTGCTGAAAAGATAAAAATAAGGAATGTAAAATAAATAATATCGCCAACAAAGAATACTCTGTGTTAATTATATTACCTACATCATATATGTAGTTTTCCATGTCACAGTACTATATTGTTCCTTCATCCATTATTCCTAGGAAACGTTGGGACCACAACCATTCAGAATATGGAAGTCGTTCAAAATTTACTTGACACGTTTGTACAGCCTCATTCAGTTCCGGCTCCAAGTCACCGACTATCCAACATCGAGGAAATGTAAGTATGCTTTACTTTAGTAATATATATATATTAATCATTTCAATTCATTACCAAAAAATTCTGTATCCAGTTTAGAGAATCTAGAACAGGAATCTGGTGTAGGCATGGTCTCGTCGATAGACGAGTTTAATGCCTTTGTATTACAAAAAGATATTTATAAAAATCTTTCAATGCTAAATCTAAACATTCGAAGCTTACCTAGGAACTATAACTACTTACTGGCCCTTTTGAAAACTTCTACCGTCAAATTTAGTGTTATAATTTTCACGGAAACCTGGTTAAATAGTAGTATTAAAAACCTATATAATATAGATAATTACGTTGCTTATCATACTGTAACAGATGATCAGATTGGTGGGGGTATCTCTATGTATGTGCATCAAACTTACGACTCTAACGAAGTATTTTCTCTATGTAATAGTGACAATGAAAACCTGATTGTGAATATAAAAGACAAAAGCAATGTATATTCTGTCCATGCAATATATAGACCACTTAATACTAATATCAATAGCTTTTTAATTCACTTAGATAACATGTTATGCAACTTTCATAAATCGAATGCCATAGTTGCGGGAGACTTCAACATCAATTTGCAATCTGAAGCAATTTCTCATAAATTTTTAAACTTAATGAATTCTTCTATCTTACTCATTCTATTACCAAACCCACTCGAGTCTGCAGTTATGGCAATCGAATAACAGAATCTACGATTGATAATTATATTTGTAAATAGCAATGCCCTCGTAAATTCTGGAATTATAACCACTAACATCAGTGATCATTTTCCTACTTACGCTATATTCAATAACATTGTTCAGAGCTGCGGACAAAACAACTATTGATGACAGAATATTCTCAGAGGTTAACAAAAGAAAATTTATTGGGGCTGTAGAAAATACTCGACTTGACTGTGACGAACCTTTAAATGACCCAGATCATATGTTTCAGTTCTTTTATGACACCTTATTCCATATTTTTAATATTTGCTTTCCTTTAAAGAGAAAAACATTTTCGCCCAAAAGTTTCGCAAATCCATGGATCACTCCAGGAATTATCACTTCAATAAAGAACAGATAAATTATTCAAATTGCAGGTGCAGAGCAAAATTCTTAAAATACAATATACTCAATACAAAAACAAATTAACTAAATTAATCAAAATTGCAAAATATAACTATTATAACGATTAATTTCCCAAACATAAAGGAGACATGAAAAACATTTGGACAACCATAAACAATCTTCTCGGAAAACAAATTAAGAAAAATTCAATAGAGAAATTAAATGTTGATAATAAAGAAATTACTGATGATACTGCTATTGCAGACTCTTTAAATGCACATTTTACTTCAATAGCGGATAAGCTTCGCGCACAATTAATAAATAATGATCACTCACCTCTAGAATATATGCGACCCAGCCCACTAAATTCATTTTCTTTTGTTCCTGCTACCTCTACTGAGGTCCAGAATATTATTGGTAAATTAAAAAATACAAAAAATAACATTCATAACATTCCTGTACCTATATTGAAACTTGTTAAAGATAAGATATCTGTAACTTTGGCTAAAATTATCAGTCAAAGTATTACCAAAGGAATATTCCCGTCAATGCTAAAAACTGGTTGTATAACATCCCTTTTTAAAGGGGGTGATCCTACACTAGCAACAAATTACAGGCCGGTGTGTTCATTATCTGTGTTCAGCAAAGTTTTTGAAAAAATTGTAAAAAGTAGAATGCAGCGATATTTAGAATCCTACAATTTATTATGTCCAAATCAATATGGCTTCCGTATTAATAAAACAACGGAAATGGCTATTTTAAATCTTATGGAAAATATAAATATAGCTAAGGAGAACAAAGAAATAATGATATCACTATTTATGGATTTAAGTAAGGCGTTTGATGTAATAGACCATAATATTCTACTTAATAAATTATACCGTTACGGCTTTAGAGGAGCAATCAGTGATTGGTTTAAAAGTTATTTGTCCAATCGATATCATTTTGTATCAGTAAATAAGGTTTGCTCAACTAAAGCGCTTGTCAAACATGGTGTGCCACAGGGCTCAGTTCTGGGTCCACTGTTATTTTTATTATATATAAATGACCTTCCAGGTTCATCTGATATACTGAACTTCATAATGTTTGCAGATGATACAACTGTCTCTTTTTCTTGCAAAGATGTTAATACAGCTAAGAAATATTTCATTCAGAATTCATCAGTGTAATGAAATGGTTGACCACCAGTAAACTCTTCCTAAATACCAGTAAAACAAATTTCATGATTTTTACTATGATAATAAAAGAAATGTATATCTTGATGAACTTAATGTTAAATGAAATCGCCATAAAGTAGTGTACTGTAACAAAATTTCTTGGTGTAATGCTAGAAAAGAATTTTCAATGGAGTGATCATGTAAATTATATCGCGAAAAAGATTTCAAGGAGCGTTGCTATAATGTTTAAACTTAGAAATGTAGTCCCTAAACGAGTTTTATTGACTCTTTATCATACTCTTGTTCTTCCTTATATAACATACTGCACCCTTGTTTGGGGAAACTCCGCTAACAACGCATTAAATGGTATCTTTGTCATCCAAAAACGAGCAATAACGTTATTATCTGATGCTGATTTCCTTGATCACTCTAGCGCATTATTTAAAGAGCTAAACCTACTAAAGCTCAACGATATAACCAAATTGGCACATTTTATTTTTATTTACAAGTGTAAAAACAAAATCATTAATTTGCAATGGGTAAATAGATATTTTGTAACTCATCAAGAAATCCATTCGTATCAGACCAGAAATAGATCAAAGCTTGTTATACCTCAATTTAGATTGTCTTCATCTCAAAAACTACCCATTTTCATTGGATTGAAACTATGGAATGACTTGCATGCCGATATAAAAAATATTGTGAATGTGAATTTGTTTAAAACCAAGTTGAAATCCCGATTAATAATGACATACTAATAAAAATCTAGGATTAATGTCCACTAATATTGTTTAATATTGTCCATTAATATTGTTTAATATTGTAATACATGTTTTAACTATTAATGATACTTATTTACTTACTTATTTATTTATTATTATTAATTTATAACAACTAGCTGCTTATTTTTAATAAGAGCCCAGTAAAGCCTAAAGCTTAAGGGCCAAATTAAATAAAATAAATAGTCGAGCTTCACAATTATTCATGTCATTGTAAATTAAAAAAAAATTATTTATTTTATTATTATTAATAAAGGTTATTCTCTTCTATTCTATTATTCTATATATACACACACACACACACACACACACACACACACACACACAGTCATTTTTACCATTCTTTATAATATGTCCCCCTGTTTACAAAAGTCAGTATTCTTTCTGTTCTTTCAGCCAGTTCTCCATCAGTTTTATTTCTATTTGTCATTCAGATAATTCCATTTACCCTCTTTTCTCTTGATAAAGCTCAAAACCGATGCTCAAACCTGGTCACTATCACAAACCTGTGGGCCACTGTGCTACTACTACTACAATTTTTCTCAGAGAAATTGTACTGTCGCCCCTCTGAGCTTTAATTTATCAAAGACCTTTTAAATTGAGGAATCTACCTATACATCTCTATACCGCAGAATCCACCTTCTACAGTCCTATTCCTCTGACCATTTTAAGACCGACTGCATTTGGTTCAGATGTATAGTGTTTGACACAGAAGCATTTTCGATTCTGTTAGACAGAAGATGGGGAGTGCTGGAACATCCATTTCTACAGCCATTGTCCACCTTAACTGATGTTTTTCCATGGCTCATCTGCCCTGTGATCAGTCCAGCATGACCCCAAACACACAGTCTCACCCTACTACTCACTACATATACTGTAGTGTTACACACTACATAATCTTTTCAAATTTAAAAAAGGCGGTAAATTCAAGAACATCGGAGTCCTCTGAGGAGGGGGCCCTTAATGACCCACTTACTTCGGGAACCCCGGTTGCCGATACAAGGAACACAGACGCTGGATAGCAGGGCTGGATCTGCTACCACCTATTCGAGATGGTCTTGTTCCTCAGTCTGATTCATAAACTTATGCAGCATTCGTGGTCTTTCTCAAATTTTCAATCTGCTGAACACCGCCTCTCCTCCTCCAAGTCTCATCCCTCACTGAAGCTCAGGTTCCTGCGATGACAGTCAGCAACATCCTTTCTGTACCCTCTTACATTCACTATACTCAGATTCACTCCAAAGATGGATGCTGCGTATATTTACACAATGACCTAACTTTTTCTCGTATTCCCGAACCCCCGAATTCTATACCCCCAGGCTACGGCTTACAATCCAATCTCAAAATAAATACACCTACACTGTTTCCCTTTCTCCTAATTCTACTCCCTATCTAAAATTCTTTAACTACCTCACATCCAAAGTGGAATACATTCTATTCCGCTATCCATTGCTGAAATCTTCATTTTAGGAGATTTCAATGTTCACCAACACCACTGGCTTTCCTGAATGACCTAGAGCTAATTGTTCTATTTCATCGCACTCTTTCAGGCATCTAGCTAAGAACCTCAACAGCTTTACCGCCTCTTCTTCCCCTCCTCTCTTCCACC